>JABXNX010000084.1:0-26111 GCA_014843695.1 Archivesica marissinica | reverse complement strand
AAGTGGACAGTGTTTGTTTTGTCAGCATGGTTTATGATGTTTGTTTTGTCAGCATGGTTTAAGTGGACAGTGTTTGTTTTGTCAGCATGGTTTATGTGGACAGTGTTTGTATTGTCAGCATGGTTTAAGTGGACAGTGTTTGTTTTGTCAGCATGGTTTAAGTGGACAGTGTTTGTATTGTCAGCATGGTTTAAGTGGACAGTGTTTGTTTTGTCAGCATGGTTTAAGTGGACAGTGTTTGTATTGTCAGCATGGTTAATGTGGACATTGTGTTGTATTGTCAGCATGGTTTATGTGGACAGTGTTTGTATTGTCAGCATGGTTTATGTGGACAGTGTTTGTATTGTCAGCATGGTTTATGTGGACAGTTTTTGTATTGTCGGCATGGTTTAAGTGGACAGTGTTTGTATTGTCAGCATGGTTTATGTGGACAGTGTTTGTATTGTCGGCATGGTTTATGTGGACAGTGTTTGTATTGTCAGCATGGTTTATGTGGACAGTGTTTGTATTGTCAGCATGGTTTAAGTGGACAGTGTTTGTATTGTCAGCATGGTTAATGTGGACAGTGTTTGTATTGTCAGCATGGTTTAAGTGGACAGTGTTTGTATTGTCAGCATGGTTTATGTGGACAGTGTTTGTATTGTCAGCATGGTTAATGTGGACAGTGTTTGTATTGTCGGCATGGTTAATGTGGACAGTGTTTGTATTGTCGGCATGGTTAATGTGGACAGTGTTTGTATTGTCGGCATGGTTAATGTGGACAGTGTTTGTATTGTCGGCATGGTTAATGTGGACAGTGTTTGTGATTTTCACAGTCTATGTGTTTTATTTGTGAACCATTATTGATTTGAATGTTTTATATTGTTCCTTTGTGTGTAGTAGAAATTGTTGTTTATGTTGTTGTTTATGGTTGCAGGTTTATGGTACAAACATCTTCTGGTTATTGTTTGCGGTGATGTATATGACAGCTTCGTTGGTACTCAGTATACATCTGTACTACATGGGCAGGTGGAAACTAGGTAATACTCATTGACACCAGTACTTTCTCACCATCAAACACCGTGTGTTTAACTGAATTCTGTTTGAAATCATATGCATATTTTCTCACCATCAAACAACGTGTGTTTAACTGAATTCTGTTTGAAATCATATGCATATTTTATCACCATCAAACACCGTGTGTTTAACTGAATTCTGTTGGAAATCATATGCTGACCTCTGATATCATCAGCATTTCGTTATTTCTTTGGTGTCCCCTTGCTTATCAAGTTATGCAGTTATTATATCAGTTCATACATTTGCTAGTCCGTCCATCGTTCTTATTGGTTCCATTAAAAACCAGTTCATTATTGGAGGAACACTGCAGACTGGCTGCTTTCTGTATGAACCCAATGTGTTTAGGCTGGTACAGCGGCCTCCCTGGCTGAGTGGTTAACATTGTTGACTTCAAATCACTTGCCCCTCACCGCTGTAAGTACAAATCCCACTGGGGGTGTTGAATTATGGCATGTGAGGAAGCTCTCCAGCTGGCTCGCAGAAGGTTAGGGGTTCTACCGTAGTGCCCGTTCATGCTTGAAATAATACTATTGAATTTGGGATCTTACAACACATGGAGAGTTGCCGCATGACCAAGCTGTTTGTGCAGCTTTAGACCCCAAAACAAACCAAACCAATTTGATTTACTTTTAACATTCTACTTTATTCTGCTACGTAAGTGATTCTGACATTTTGACCTATTGTTGTATTTTTCAGACCGTTACATATGCAAAAGACTTTGGTTAATATTGATTTCTGATTGGTTGAAATGTAGCAGACCTGTGTATTTGGTAAGTGTTTGTATAACTCTACTTACACATGTATGCCAGGGAAGTGTTGTATGTATGTATGTATGTTCCTTTAATGTCAAACCCCTCGCGGGGACCTAGACATGTTTAGTTCTGTGGAAGTGTTTGTACAGTTCTGTGGAAGTGTATGTAAGTTCTGTGGAAGTGTATGTACAGTTCTGTGGAAGTGTATGTATAGTTTTGTGGAAGTGTTTGTACAGTTCTGTGGAAGTGTTTGTATAGTTATGTGGAAGTGTATGCACAGTTCTGTGGAAGTGTATGTACAGTTCTGTGGAAGTGTTTGTACAGTTCTGTGGAAGTGTTTGTACAGTTCTGTGGAAGTGTTTGTACAGTTCTGTGGAAGTGTTTGTACAGTTCTGTGGAAGTGTTTGTACAGTTCTGTAGAAGTGTATGTACAGTTCTGTGGAAGTGTTTGTACAGTTCTGTGGAAGTGTATGTACAGTTCTGTGGAAGTGTTTGTACAGTTCTGTGGAAGTGTATGTATAGTTCTGTGGAAGTGTATGTATAGTTCTGTGGAAGTGTTTGTACAGTTCTGTGGAAGTGTTTGTACAGTTCTGTGGAAGTGTATGTAGTTTGTGGGTGTTGTTAGTTATGTGGAAGTGTTTGTACAGTTCTGTGGAAGTGTATGTACAGTTCTGTGGAAGTGTTTGTATAGTTCTGTGGAAGTGTATGTATAGTTATGTGGAAGTGTTTGTATAGTTCTGTGGAAGTGTTTGTACAGTTCTGTGGAAGTGTATGTATAGTTCTGTGGAAGTGTATGTATAGTTATGTGGAAGTGTTTGTATAGTTCTGTGGAAGTGTTTGTACAGTTCTGTGGAAGTGTTTGTACAGTTCTGTGGAAGTGTATGTATAGTTCTGTGGAAGTGTATGTATAGTTATGTGGAAGTGTTTGTATAGTTCTGTGGAAGTGTTTGTACAGTTCTGTGGAAGTGTTTGTACAGTTCTGTGGAAGTGTATGTATAGTTCTGTGGAAGTGTATGTATAGTTATGTGGAAGTGTTTGTATAGTTCTGTGGAAGTGTTTGTACAGTTCTGTGGAAGTGTTTGTACAGTTCTGTGGAAGTGTATGTATAGTTCTGTGGAAGTGTATGTATAGTTATGTGGAAGTGTTTGTATAGTTCTGTGGAAGTGTTTGTACAGTTCTGTGGAAGTGTTTGTACAGTTCTGTGGAAGTGTATGTATAGTTCTGTGGAAGTGTATGTATAGTTATGTGGAAGTGTTTGTATAGTTCTGTGGAAGTGTTTGTACAGTTCTGTGGAAGTGTTATGTACAGTTTTGTGGAAGTGTATGTACAGTTTTGTGGAAGTGTATGTACAGTTTTGTGGAAGTGTATGTACAGTTTTGTGGAAGTGTATGTACAGTTTTGTGGAGATATGTTTCAGTGTGTATCTGTTTCCTAATATGCTTTCCAGTTAACCTGTATAAAAATGAACATATTTTTCAATTAAAATTAAATTTCAATCAATTGCAGTTAAATTGTTTGTTTTTAATTTTTGATAATATGTACACTGATCCATCTTTTTCAGAACCGTCTTATATTGCTGACGCTAGGAAATGCAGTCAATTGGGGCATGTAAGCACTTTTGCATAATAACAAGGTTGTCATTTTTGTTGGGGCGGGGGCATTTTGTGAAACATTAGGGAGTTTTAGTGAGCTTTTAGAGAGACGACCGTGACATGGAACATGGTTTATCAGTTCCTGTCGACAGTCTAACAGATTTTTAAATATAGATCCAGATCAAAATTTGAAGTCTGTTAGCACAGTTTATTGAGGCCTGTCACACCCTCCCCATTGTTAGAGTGCCTATATAGTACAGTTTATTGAGGCCTGTCACACCCTCTCCATTGTTATAGTGCATGGTTAGTACAGTTTATTGAGGCCTGTCACACTCTCCCCATTGTTATAGTGCATGGTTAGTACAGTTTATTGAGGCCTGTCACACCCTCCCCATTGTTATAGTGCATGGTTAGTACAGTGTATTGAGGCCTGTCACACCCTCCCCATTGTTATAGTGCATGGTTAGTACAGTTTATTGAGGCCTGTCACACCCTCCCCATTGTTATAGTGCCTATATAGTACAGTTTATTGAGGCCTGTTACACCCTCCCCATTGTTATAGTACATAGTTAGTACAGTTTATTGAGGCCTGTCACACCCTCCCCATTGTTATAGTGCATGGTTAGTACAGTTTATTGAGGCCTGTCACACCCTCCTCATTGTTATAGTGCCTAGTTAGTACAGTTTATTGAGGCCTGTCACACCCTCCCCATTGTTATAGTGCATGGTTAGTACAGTTTATTGAGGCCTGTCACACCCTCCCCATTGTTATAGTGCCTATTTAGTACAGTTTATTGAGGCCTGTTACACCCTCCCCATTGTTATAGTGCATAGTTAGTACAGTTTATTTTGGCCTGTCACCCTCCCTTGTTGGTGTTGTGTTTTTGGGTGTTTTTGTTTGTGTGGTTGTGTTTTGGGTGTTTTGTTGGTGTTTAGTACAGTTTATTGAGGCTGTCACACTCTCCTCATTGTTATAGTGCATGGTTAGTACAGTTTATTGAGGCCTGTCACACCCTCCCCATTGTTATAGTGCCTATTTAGTACAGTTTATTGAGGCCTGTCACACCCTCCTCATTGTTATAGTGCATGGTTAGTACAGTTTATTGAGGCCTGTCACACCCTCCCCATTGTTATAGTGCATGGTTAGTACAGTTTATTGAGGCCTGTCACACCTCCTCATTGTTATAGTGCTAGTTAGTACAGTGTATTGAGGCCTGTCACACCCTCCCCATTGTTATAGTGCATGGTTAGTACAGTTTATTGAGGCCTGTCACACCCTCCTCATTGTTATAGTGCATAGTTAGTACAGTTTATTGAGGCCTGTCACACCCTCCTCATTGTTATAGTGCATGGTTAGTACAGTTTATTGAGGCCTGTCACACCCTCCCCATTGTTATAGTGCATAGTTAGTACAGTTTATTGAGGCCTGTCACACCCTCCCCATTGTTATAGTGCATAGTTAGTACAGTTTATTGAGGCCTGTCACACCCTCCCCATTGTTATAGTACATAGTTAGTACAGTTTATTGAGGCCTGTCACACCCTCCCCATTGTTATAGTGCATAGTTAGTACAGTTTATTGAGGCCTGTCACACCCTCCCCATTGTTATAGTGCCTAGTTAGTACAGTGTATTGAGGCCTGTCACACCCTCCCCATTGTTATAGTGCATAGTTAGTACAGTTTATTGAGGCCTGTCACACCCTCCTCATTGTTATAGTGCCTATATAGTACAGTTTATTGAGGCCTGTCACACCCTCCCCATTGTTATAGTGCATGTTTAGTACAGTTTATTGAGGCCTGTCACACCCTCCCCATTGTTATAGTGCATGGTTAGTACAGTTTATTGAGGCCTGTCACACCCTCCTCATTGTTATAGTACATAGTTAGTACAGTTTATTGAGGCCTGTCACACTCTCCTCATTGTTATAGTGCCTATATAGTACAGTTTATTGAGGCCTGTCACACCCTCCTCATTGTTATAGTGCATAGTTAGTACAGTTTATTGAGGCCTGTCACACCCTCCTCATTGTTATAGTGCATGGTTAGTACAGTTTATTGAGGCCTGTCACACTCTCCTCATTGTTATAGTGCCTATATAGTACAGTTTATTGAGGCCTGTCACACCCTCCTCATTGTTATAGTGCATAGTTAGTACAGTTTATTGAGGCCTGTCACACCCTCCCCATTGTTATAGTGCCTGGTTAGTACAGTTTATTGAGGCCTGTCACACCCTCCCCATTGTTATAGTGCATAGTTAGTACAGTTTATTGAGGCCTGTCACACCCTCCTCATTGTTATAGTGCATGGTTAGTACAGTGTATTGAGGCCTGTCACACCCTCCCCATTGTTATAGTGCATAGTTAGTACAGTTTATTGAGGCCTGTCACACCCTCCTCATTGTTATAGTACATAGTTAGTACAGTTTATTGAGGCCTGTCACACCCTCCTCATTGTTATAGTACATGGTTAGTACAGTGTATTGAGGCCTGTCACACCCTCCCCATTGTTATAGTGCATAGTTAGTACAGTTTATTGAGGCCTGTCACACCCTCCCCATTGTTATAGTGCATAGTTAGTACAGTTTATTGAGGCCTGTCACACCCTCCCCATTGTTATAGTGCCTAGTTAGTACAGTTTATTGAGGCCTGTCACACCCTCCCCATTGTTATAGTACATAGTTAGTACAGTTTATTGAGGCCTGTCACACCCTCCCCATTGTTATAGTGCATGGTTAGTACAGTTTATTGAGGCCTGTCACACCCTCCCCATTGTTATAGTGCCTAGTTAGTACAGTTTATTGAGGCCTGTCACACCCTCCTCATTGTTATAGTGCATGGTTAGTACAGTTTATTGAGGCCTGTCACACCCTCCCCATTGTTATAGTGCCTAGTTAGTACAGTTTATTGAGGCCTGTCACACCCTCCTCATTGTTATAGTGCATGGTTAGTACAGTTTATTGAGGCCTGTCACACCCTCCCCATTGTTATAGTGCCTAGTTAGTACAGTTTATTGAGGCCTGTCACACCCTCCTCATTGTTATAGTGCATGGTTAGTACAGTTTATTGAGGCCTGTCACACCCTCCCCATTGTTATAGTGCCTAGTTAGTACAGTTTATTGAGGCCTGTCACACCCTCCTCATTGTTATAGTGCATGGTTAGTACAGTTTATTGAGGCCTGTCACACCCTCCCCATTGTTATAGTGCATAGTTAGTACAGTTTATTGAGGCCTGTCACACCCTCCTCATTGTTATAGTGCATGGTTAGTACAGTTTATTGAGGCCTGTCACACCCTCCCCATTGTTATAGTGCCTAGTTAGTACAGTTTATTGAGGCCTGTCACACCCTCCCCATTGTTATAGTGCATAGTTAGTACAGTTTATTGAGGCCTGTCACACCCTCCCCATTGTTATAGTGCCTAGTTAGTACAGTGTATTGAGGCCTGTCACACCCTCCTCATTGTTATAGTGCATAGTTAGTACAGTTTATTGAGGCCTGTCACACTCTCCTCATTGTTATAGTGCCTTATAGTACAGTTTATTGAGGCCTGTCACACCCTCCTCATTGTTATAGTGCCTATTTAGTACAGTTTATTGAGGCCTGTCACACCCTCCCCATTGTTATAGTGCATGGTTAGTACAGTTTATTGAGGCCTGTCACACCCTCCCCATTGTTATAGTGCATGGTTAGTACAGTTTATTGAGGCCTGTCACACCCTCCCCATTGTTATAGTGCATAGTTAGTACAGTTTATTGAGGCCTGTCACACCCTCCTCATTGTTATAGTGCATAGTTAGTACAGTGTATTGAGGCCTGTCACACCCTCCTCATTGTTATAGTGCATAGTTAGTACAGTTTATTGAGGCCTGTCACACCCTCCTCATTGTTATAGTGCATAGTTAGTACAGTTTATTGAGGCCTGTCACACCCTCCCCATTGTTATAGTACATAGTTAGTACAGTTTATTGAGGCCTGTCACACCCTCCCCATTGTTATAGTGCATAGTTAGTACAGTGTATTGAGGCCTGTCACACCCTCCCCATTGTTATAGTGCATAGTTAGTACAGTTTATTGAGGCCTGTCACACCCTCCCCATTGTTATAGTGCATAGTTAGTACAGTTTATTGAGGCCTGTCACACCCTCCCCATTGTTATAGTGCATGGTTAGTACAGTTTATTGAGGCCTGTCACACCCTCCCCATTGTTATAGTGCATGGTTAGTACAGTTTATTGAGGCCTGTCACACCCTCCCCATTGTTATAGTGCATGGTTAGTACAGTTTATTGAGGCCTGTCACACCCTCCCCATTGTTATAGTGCATGGTTAGTACAGTTTATTGAGGCCTGTCACACCCTCCCCATTGTTATAGTGCCTAGTTAGTACAGTTTATTGAGGCCTGTCACACCCTCCTCATTGTTATAGTGCATGGTTAGTACAGTTTATTGAGGCCTGTCACACCCTCCCCATTGTTATAGTGCCTAGTTAGTACAGTTTATTGAGGCCTGTCACACCCTCCCCATTGTTATAGTGCATGGTTAGTACAGTTTATTGAGGCCTGTCACACCCTCCCCATTGTTATAGTGCATAGTTAGTACAGTTTATTGAGGCCTGTCACACCCTCCCCATTGTTATAGTGCCTAGTTAGTACAGTGTATTGAGGCCTGTCACACCCTCCCCATTGTTATAGTGCCTAGTTAGTACAGTGTATTGAGGCCTGTCACACTCTCCTCATTGTTATAGTGCATAGTTAGTACAGTTTATTGAGGCCTGTCACACTCTCCTCATTGTTATAGTGCCTATTTAGTACAGTTTATTGAGGCCTGTCACACCCTCCTCATTGTTATAGTGCCTATTTAGTACAGTTTATTGAGGCCTGTCACACCCTCCCCATTGTTATAGTGCATAGTTAGTACAGTTTATTGAGGCCTGTCACACCCTCCTCATTGTTATAGTACATAGTTAGTACAGTTTATTGAGGCCTGTCACACTCTCCTCATTGTTATAGTGCCTATATAGTACAGTTTATTGAGGCCTGTCACACCCTCCCCATTGTTATAGTACATAGTTAGTACAGTTTATTGAGGCCTGTCACACCCTCCTCATTGTTATAGTACATGGTTAGTACAGTTTATTGAGGCCTGTCACACCCTCCCCATTGTTATAGTGCATGGTTAGTACAGTTTATTGAGGCCGTCACACCCTCCTCATTGTTATAGTGCCTAGTTAGTACAGTTTATTGAGGCCTGTCACACCCTCCCCATTGTTATAGTACATAGTTAGTACAGTTTATTGAGGCCTGTCACACTCTCCTCATTGTTATAGTGCATGGTTAGTACAGTTTATTGAGGCCTGTCACACCCTCCTCATTGTTATAGTACATAGTTAGTACAGTTTATTGAGGCCTGTCACACCCTCCCCATTGTTATAGTACATAGTTAGTACAGTTTATTGAGGCCTGTCACACCCTCCCCATTGTTATAGTGCCTAGTTAGTACAGTTTATTGAGGCCTGTCACACCCTCCCCATTGTTATAGTACATAGTTAGTACAGTTTATTGAGGCCTGTCACACCCTCCTCATTGTTATAGTGCATGGTTAGTACAGTGTATTGAGGCCTGTCACACCCTCCTCATTGTTATAGTGCATGGTTAGTACAGTTTATTGAGGCCTGTCACACCCTCCCCATTGTTATAGTACATAGTTAGTACAGTTTATTGAGGCCTGTCACACCCTCCCCATTGTTAGAGTGCCTATATAGTACAGTTTATTGAGGCCTGTCACACCCTCCTCATTGTTATAGTACATAGTTAGTACAGTTTATTGAGGCCTGTCACACTCTCCCCATTGTTATAGTGCATGGTTAGTACAGTTTATTGAGGCCTGTCACACTCTCCCCATTGTTGTCATTGCTGTGATCTTATACTCGTGTTGGATTCATACATATTCTATGAAACTAGTTTTGGAATTTTGTTATTAACCTTTTCAACACTACAGGCCTCTAAGCTTACAAAAAGTGTAAATCCAGACGACCGTCTCATCAGGATCTGCACTTTTTGCCAATAATAATTATTACTATTTTTAGATAAAATTACCAATTTTGATAAATGAACTGGTCCAAAGGTAATTTTCTTATTAATTTATTGGTCTAAAAATATCATGAACCAGTGCATGTCAGTTACTTGGGGTTCAATGGGTTAAATATCATGAACCAGTCCATGTCAGTTACTTGGGGTTCAATGGGTTAAATATCATGAACCAGTGCATGTCAGTTACTTGGGGTTCAATGGGTTAAATATCATGAACCAGTGCATGTCAGTTACTTGGGGTTCAATGGGTTAAATATCATGAACCAGTCCATGTCAGTTACTTGGGGTTCAATGGGTTAAATATCATGAACCAGTGCATGTCAGTTACTTGGGGTTCAATGGGTTAAATATCATGAACCAGTGCATGTCAGTTACTTGGGGTTCAATGGGTTAAATATCATGAACCAGTCCATGTCAGTTACTTGGGGTTCAATGGGTTAAATATCATGAACCAGTGCATGTCAGTTACTTGGGGTTCAATGGGTTAAATATCATGAACCAGTGCATGTCAGTTACTTGGGGTTCAATGGGTTAAATATCATGAACCAGTGCATGTCAGTTACTTGGGGTTCAATGGGTTAAGCTCGCCAAAAGACCCGCTTAATAGCAAAATTCCAAAGCTCATTTCATAAAATATGGTATGAAATCACCAATCATGTCACTAATGATAGTTAGTATTTGTGTACTCAGACATTGCTAACAATTTGCAGTGCAATATATGGTGCAATAATAATAGTTAGTATTTGTGTACTCTCCCTCAGACATTGCTAACAATTTGCAGTGCAATATATGGTGCAATAATGATAGTTAGTATTTGTGTACTCAGACATTGCTAACAATTTGCAGTGCAATATATGGTGCAGTACAAGACCGGACACCAGACTTTGCCAGCTTCCTGCTTGCTATATTTATAGTCAACCTACTACTGTATATCACATTCTACATTGTGTCAAAGGTAAGTAACCCTGTAGATTATCAAGTTAGTAGCCCTGTAGATTCTCAGGTTAGTAGCCCTGTAGATTATCAGGTTAGTAGTCCTGTAGATTCTCAGATTAGTAGTCCTGTATATTCTCAGGTTAGTAGCCCTGAAGATTCTCAGGTTAGTAGTCCTGTCGATTATCAGGTTAATAGTCTTGTAGATTATTAGGTTAGTAGCCATGTAGATTCTCAGGTTAGTAGCCCTGTAGATTCTCAGGTTAGTAGCCCTGTAGATTCTCAGGTTAGTATCCCTGTATATTCTCAGGTTAGTAGCCCTGAAGATTCTCAGGTTAGTAGTCCTGTCGATTATCAGGTTAGTAGTCCTGTAGATTCTCAGGTTAGTAGTCTTGTAGATTCTCAGGTTAGTAGCCCTGTAGATTCTCAGGTTAGTAGCCCTGTAGATTCTCAGGTTAGTAGCCCTGTATATTCTCAGGTTAGTAGCCCAGTAGATTCTCAGGTTAGTAGTCCTGAAGATTCTCAGGTTAGTAGCCCTGTAGATCCTCAGGTTAGTATCCCTGTATATTTTCAGGTTAGTAGCCCTGTAGATTCTCAGGTTAGTAGCCCTGTAGATTCTCAGGTTAGTATCCCTGTAGATTCTTAGGTTAGTATCCCTGTAGATTCTCAGGTTAGTATCCCTGTAGATTCTCAGGTTAGTAGCCCTGAAGATTCTCAGATTAGTAGTCCTGTATATTATCAGGTTAATAGTCCTGTAGATTATCAGGTTAGTAGCCCTATTGATTCTCAGGTTAGTAGCCCTGTAGATTCTCAGGTTAGTAGCCCTGTAGATTCTCAGGTTAGTAGTCCTGTAGATTCTCAGGTTAGTAGCCCTGTAGATTATCAGGTTAATAGTCCTGTAGATTCTCAGATTAGTAGCCCTGTAGATTCTCAGGTTAATAGCCCTGTAGATTATCATGTTAGTAGCCCTGTAGATTATCAGGTTAGTAGCCCTGTAGATTCTCAGGTTAGTAGCCCTGTAGATTCTCAGGTTAGTAGCCCTGTAGATTATCAGGTTAGTAGCCCTGTAGATTATCAGGTTAATAGCCCTGTATATTCTCAGGTTAGTAGCCCTGTATATTCTCAGGTTAATAGCCCTGTAGATTATCGGGTTAGTAGCCCTGTATATTCTCAGGTTAATAGCCCTGTAGATTATCAGGTTAGTAGCCCTGTAGATTCTCAGGTTAGTAGCCCTGTAGATTCTCAGGTTAGTAGCCCTGTAGATTATCGGGTTAGTAGCCCTGTAGATTATCAGGTTAGTAGCCCTGTAGATTATCAGGTTAGTAGCCCTGTAGATTCTCAGGTTAGTAGCCCTGTAGATTCTCAGGTTAGTAGCCCTCTAGAATATCGAGTTAGTAGCCCTGTAGATTATCAGGTTAATAGCCCTGTATATTCTCAGGTTAGTAGCCCTGTAGATTCTCATGTTAGTAGCCCTGTAGATTATTGGGTTAGTAGCCCTGTAGATTATCATGTTAATAGCCCTGTAAATTCTCAGGTTAGCAGTCCTGTAGATTCTCCTTACTATAGCCCTATGCTTACATACTCTTACTTGTTATGTTTATACAAATTTAGTTTAGCTCGATTGTGAAACAAATTCTTACAACTAATCACTCTCGTGGGGGAGAGAGAAGGCATGTGGAATTTAAATGCCTTCGTATGTCACATCAAACTCTTGCCACAGTCAATACAAGATTATATAATATATTATATATGTAGTAATAAAAAGAAACGCAAAGCCAGTACCCTCAATAAACATGGTTTGCTTTTAGTGCATTCCTTCAGACATGTCGACACAGTTACCATAGTGAGTGATCTTACATTGCAGATTTTACATTGCAGATTTTACATTGATTGCAGATTTTACATTGCAGATTTTACATTGATTGCAGATTTTACATTGATTGCAGATTTTACATTGCAGATTTTACATTGCAGATTTTACATTGATTGCAGATGTATTTACATTGCAGATTTTATATTTATTGCAGATTTTACATTGCAGATTTTACATTGTATTGTGTAATGTATTTACATGGCAGATGTATTTACATTACAGATGTATTTACATGGCAGATGTATTTACATTACAGATGTATTTACATTGCATATGTATTTACATTACAGATGTATTTACATTGCAGATTTTACACTGCAGATGTATTTACATTGCAGATGTATTTACATTGCAGATGTATTTACATTGCAGATGATTTTACATTGCATATGTGTTTACATTGCAGATGATTTTACATTGCATATGTATTTACATTGCAGATGTATTTACATTGCAGATGTATTTACATTGCAGATTTTACATTGAAGATTTTACATTGATTGCAGATGTATTTACATTACAGATGTATTTACATTGCAGATGTATTTACATTGCAGATGTATTTACATTGCAGGTGCATTTACATTGCAGATGTATTACATGGCAGATGTATTTACATTGCAGATGTATTTACATTACAGATGTATTTACATTACAGATGTATTTACATTGCAGATGTATTTACATTGCAGATGTATTTACATTGATTGCAGATTTTACATTGCAGATGATTTTACATTGCAGATGTATTTACATCACAGATGTATTTACATTGCAGATGTATTTACATTGCAGATGTATTTACATTGCAGATGTATTTACATGGCAGATTTTACATTGCAGATGTATTTACATGGCAGATTTTACATTGCAGATGTATTTACGTTGCAGATGTATTTACATGGCAGATTTTACATTGCAGATGTATTTACATGGCAGATTTTACATTGCAGATGTATTTACATGGCAGATTTTACATTGCAGATATTAGCCAGAGAGAAGATTCCTAAGTTGACCTTGTCATTTATTATGCTGACAGTTATATCGTGGAGCTTTGCACTTCATTTCTTCTTTGCCCATCTCACTTCCTGGCAGGTACTGTACGAGTTCAGCTTATTGGTTATTGTACAGGTGGAAGTATAATACCACTAAATCTAACAAGAAAGGCTAGTTTCATACGTTCTTGGTACATTCTGTACAAAAGATGGCTACATATATATGGGTTTACTAGACTAGTATATGTAATACCTAGGGTCGGCCTCCGTGGTCGAGTGGTTACGGTCGCTGACTTGTATACCACTGTAATCTATCATCACTGATGGTCATGGGTGCGAGACCCGCTCAGTACTGGTTAACCGCTGGAGCCTGCCCAGGAAAGGTGTTGTTAGGTAAACTGCCCGCCGGCGATATAGCCCAAAATGGTGCTGATGCAGGCGTAAAACCCGAAATATAACATAACATGTAATACCTAGGATGCAGATCTGAAAACTTGTGTTTACCCAGACAGAGGGGTTGACGAGGGGTTAAGATATATAATAGCTAACTTCAAATGGCTTGCCCATCACTCATTGTAAAATGTATGTCTGTAAATAGTTGTACAATGTATGTCTGTAAATAGTTGTACAATGTATGTTAGTAAATAGTTGTACAATGTATGTCTGTAAATAGTTGTACAATGTATGTCTGTAAATAGTTGTACAATGTATGTTAGTAAATAGTTGTACAATGTATGTTAGTAAATAGTTGTACAATGTATGTCTGTAAATAGTTGTACAATGTATGTCTGTAAATAGTTGTACAATGTATGTCTGTAAATAGTTGTACAATGTATGTCTGTAAATAGTTGTACAATGTATGTCTGTAAATAGTTGTACAATGTATGTCTGTAAATAGTTGTACAATGTATGTCTGTAAATAGTTGTACAATGTATGTCTGTAAATAGTTGTACAATGTATGTCTGTAAATAGTTGTACAATGTATGTCAGTAAATAGTTGTACAATGTATGTCAGTAAATAGTTGTACAATGTATGTCAGTAAATAGTTGTACAATGTATGTCAGTAAATAGTTGTACAATGTATGTCAGTAAATAGTTGTACAATGTATGTCTGTAAATAGTTGTACAATGTATGTTAGTAAATAGTTGTACAATGTATGTTAGTAAATAGTTGTACAATGTATGTTAGTAAATAGTTGTACAATGTATGTTAGTAAATAGTTGTACAATGTATGTTAGTAAATAGTTGTACAATGTATGTCTGTAAATAGTTGTACAATGTATGTCTGTAAATAGTTGTACAATGTATGTCTGTAAATAGTTGTACAATGTATGTCTGTAAATAGTTGTACACTGTATGTTAGTAAATAGTTGTACAATGTATGTTAGTAAATAGTTGTACAATGTATGTTAGTAAATAGTTGTACAATGTATGTCTGTAAATAGTTGTACAATGTATGTTAGTAAATAGTTGTACAATGTATGTTAGTAAATAGTTGTACAATGTATGTTAGTAAATAGTTGTACAATGTATGTCTGTAAATAGTTGTACAATGTATGTCTGTAAATAGTTGTACAATGTATGTTAGTAAATAGTTGTACAATGTATGTTAGTAAATAGTTGTACAATGTATGTCTGTAAATAGTTGTACAATGTATGTCTGTAAATAGTTGTACAATGTATGTTAGTAAATAGTTGTACAATGTATGTTAGTAAATAGTTGTACAATGTATGTTAGTAAATAGTTGTACAATGTATGTCTGTAAATAGTTGTACAATGTATGTTAGTAAATAGTTGTACAATGTATGTTAGTAAATAGTTGTACAATGTATGTCTGTAAATAGTTGTACAATGTATGTTAGTAAATAGTTGTACAATGTATGTTAGTAAATAGTTGTACAATGTATGTTAGTAAATAGTTGTACAATGTATGTCTGTAAATAGTTGTACAATGTATGTTAGTAAATAGTTGTACAATGTATGTTAGTAAATAGTTGTACAATGCATGTTAGTAAATAGTTGTACAATGTATGTTAGTAAATAGTTGTACAATGTATGTCTGTAAATAGTTGTACAATGTATGTTAGTAAATAGTTGTACAATGTATGTCTGTAAATAGTTGTACAATGTATGTTAGTAAATAGTTGTACAATGTATGTCTGTAAATAGTTGTACAATGTATGTCTGTAAATAGTTGTACAATGTATGTTAGTAAATAGTTGTACAATGTATGTTAGTAAATAGTTGTACAATGTATGTCTGTAAATAGTTGTACAATGTATGTCTGTAAATAGTTGTACAATGTATGTTAGTAAATAGTTGTACAATGTATGTTAGTAAATAGTTGTACAATGTATGTTAGTAAATAGTTGTACAATGTATGTTAGTAAATAGTTGTACAATGTATGTTAGTAAATAGTTGTACAATGTATGTCTGTAAATAGTTGTACAATGTATGTCTGTAAATAGTTGTACAATGTATGTCTGTAAATAGTTGTACAATGTATGTCTGTAAATAGTTGTACAATGTATGTTAGTAAATAGTTGTACAATGTATGTTAGTAAATAGTTGTACAATGTATGTTAGTAAATAGTTGTACAATGTATGTTAGTAAATAGTTGTACAATGTATGTTAGTAAATAGTTGTACAATGTATGTTAGTAAATAGTTGTACAATGTATGTTAGTAAATAGTTGTACAGTGTATGTTAGTAAATAGTTGTACAATGTATGTTAGTAAATAGTTGTACAATGTATGTTAGTAAATAGTTGTACAATGTATGTTAGTACATAGTTGTACAATGTATGTTAGTAAATAGTTATACAATGTATGTTAGTAAATAGTTGTACAATGTATGTCTGTAAATAGTTGTACAATGTATGTCTGTAAATAGCTATAATGCTAATATTATTCGTTTGTAAAAACTCTGACAATAGATAAAGTGTGAATTGAATTTGAATTGATGCTGTAGACCCAGGTACCGGCTCATGCTCAGAGGGGCACCTTCACACAGTCGCTTGGCACCTTCACACAGTCGCTATTCAACAGTCACTCTTTACTGACACTTACACCCACCAATCTGAATATATTTCTATATTACAGCTATCACCTGCCGGGTCTCGAGAGGGGAACAAGGAATGTATACTGTTCAAGTTCTACGACGATCATGATGTCTGGCACTTCCTGTCTGCTATTAGTCTTTTCTTCTCATTTCTGGTAATTTATTTATTGTTTTTATTTATAGTTTTGTCACATATTAGTTGTTAATACAGACGAATCTGTAGTCCAGTGGTAACACGCTGGACTGGTAATCCAGGGATTGCAGGTTCGATCCCCCGTCTGACCATAATAAAATTAACAGTCTTTCAGATGGGACGTTAAACCGAGGTCTTGTGTCGGTGCTTTACACCTTGCACGTAAAAGAACCAGAGGAGATTCTGGAATGGGTCTCTGTCTGTATCATGCACTATCCTCCAAAATCTAAAATAACTAATCTCTTCAGGAGGCGTCGCTCATATGGGCAACTGGTAGCGACGATAAATAAATGTTTAAAAAAAAAAAAGTTGTTTACTGACATAATCCCTCCCCTAGACAATCCCCCCGCTTTTTTCAAATCCACCATTTTTATCCACCATGTTATTTTTATATTTGATATAAGTGGGCAAAATGCGAGTGGTTAAATTTGACAATTTTGGTAATAAAGTCAACATAATCACGCCTACAAAACACCCCCAGTATTTTTATCACAGGTGGACAAAATACCCCCATCCCAAATGACCAGGTGAGCAAAACTATCACGAAAATATTGTTAAAATGCACAGTATGACCATTAAATACAACATTTGAATAGATTTATAATTGACCTTTCTGCAGACGCTACTTAGCCACGCCCCCCATAGTTACAGGTGGTCGCTGTAACCATGAGAGACAAGCTATCTAACAAAATGGCATCTAGCGCAGACCTGCATCGAGTTGATCTAGATAAAATTCCGTCGAATTTCTCAGTTTTATTTCACCCAGATAAGAATATCTCGTTGAAAGCAAGACAGCAAGGGTTTAGGTTCTTCAGTGAAGGTTATTTCTCTAAAGTACAGATATATTTAACGGATGAGGGCATGTTAAGTGTTCGTGGAAAATGCTTTCGCAGTCAACGCAAGAGTGAACAACCACATTGTGTCAACATTAGGCCCATAAACTGAACACCAGTACGTTCACTGAGCTAATATGGGAATCACACAGCTCTGCACATGCATGGGTACTATTACTACTATCTGATCCCTAGTCCACCATCCACGACAATATGTATGAACCACATGTATAATTTTAATCACCATTATACTCACATATCTCTTGTGAACAGTAGATCTATAATGCAGAATATATTTTTTGGAAATATTTTATTATGGTCAATTGGCCAGTGTATCTTACTGGACAAAATTCTGTAAGAAATTGATAAAAATATGGGTGTTGTTAAATGGGTGCTGTATTTTATTGTAGATTTGCTCACTATGTTGTTAAATGGGTGCTGTATTTTATTGTAGATTTGCTCACTATGTTGTTAAATGGGTGCTGTATTTTATTGTAGATTCTGCTCACTATGTTGTTAAATGGGTGCTGTATTTTCATTGTAGATTCTGCTCACTATGTTGTTAAATGGGTGCTGTATTTTCATTGTAGATTCTGCTCACTATGTTGTTAAATGGGTGCTGTATTTTCATTGTAGATTCTGCTCACTATGTTGTTAAATGGGTGCTGTATTTTCATTGTAGATTCTGCTCACTATGTTGTTAAATGGGTGCTGTATTTTCATTGTAGATTCTGCTCACTATGTTGTTAAATGGGTGCTGTATTTTCATTGTAGATTCTGCTCACTATGTTGTTAAATGGGTGCTGTATTTTCATTGTAGATTCTGCTCACTATGTTGTTAAATGGGTGCTGTATTTTCATTGTAGATTCTGCTCACTATGTTGTTAAATGGGTGCTGTATTTTCATTGTAGATTCTGCTCACTTTAGATGACGAAATCATCCTGATGAGGCGAGACAAGATTCCAGTGTTCTGATTGGTTACTGTCACTTCGATTCCAGTGTTCTGATTGGTTACTGACACTTCGATTCCAGTGTTCTGATTGGTTACTGTCACTTCGATTCCAGTGTTCTGATTGGTTACTGACACTTCGATTCCAGTGTTCTGATTGGTTACTGACACTTCGATTCCAGTATTCTGATTGGTTACTGACAGTTATTGTTACCGTTCCTGTGCCATATATACTCAACCTTGTGATATTTTATAACATTCCATAATGACAGACCATAACATAGAATTCTGTCTACATGTACTACCTTAAGGTTATTCACTTCACTTCCTACCTTACACCAGCGATCTGAAATACAAACATTAATAATCTGCCTCCGTGGTTGAGTGCTTACGTGTGTTTACGTTTATTTATCGTCGCTACCGGTTGCCCATATGAGCGACGCCTCCTGAAGAGATTAGTAATTTTAGATTGTTGGAGGATAGTGCAATGATACAGACATAGACCCATTCCAGAGTCTCCTCTGGTTCTTTTACGTGCACGGTGTAAAGCACCGACACGAGACCTCGGTTTAAAGTCCCATCTGAAGGACTGTTCATTTTATTAGGGTCAGACGGGGGATCGTACCTGCGTTCCCTGGATTACCAGTCCAGCTTAAGATCCAGAGTGATTACTGACGTGTATACCACTGTAACTTATCATAACTTATGGTCACGGGTTCAAGACCAACACTCACATACAGCACAGGACACTCACGTGTCGCCACATCGGACAAGTGGGTTTTCTGCGGGTACTCCAGTTTCCTCCCACGCGAATGACCTCATTTATGCTTTCATCCGCGCCAACAAGAGTGATTAATATAAGTTGTAGAAACTTGTTTCGCAATCGTAAAATAAATAAATAATGTTTAAACTGTAAACAGTATTATATGGTGATAACTCACCAGCGATAACTCACCAGCGATAGCGATAACTCACCAGCGATAACTCACCAGCGATAACTCACCAGCGCATGTTACAAGTTCATATATCAACTGTTTTATATACATTTATTTTATATAAGTTTGCCTCCATTTATATATTTTACTAAGAGAATGTTCTAACCAGTGCTTTACCAAAGAAAATACTGATATATTTTCATTTATCATTCCAGTTGGAGTAAAATATTTAAACTTGATTTTTATATTTTCATTGTGTGTTTATTATAATTATCCACAGTTTGTGTGTTGTGTGTGTTTTACGTTTATTTATCGTCGCTACCGGTTGCCCATATGAGCGACTCCTCCAGAAGAGATTAGTCATTTTAGATTTTTGGAGGATATTGCAATGATACAGACAGAGACCCATTCTAGAGTCTCCTCTGGTTCTTTTACGTGCACGGTGTACAGCACCGACACGAGACCTCGGTTTAAAGTCCCATCTGAAAGACTGTTAATTTTATTATGGTCAGACGGGGGGATCGAACCTGCAATCCGTGGATTACCAGTCCAACTTGTTAACTACTGGACTACAGATCGGTTTGTGTGTTGTTGTATTTTGAGTTTATATATAGTTGGAGACACTGTAAGGGAGGGACCAAAGATATGTCTTTTTTATGTCTTCCTTAATGTCTATATTTGATAAATATTTTTTCAAAATTATAATGTTTGCAATGTTGGTTAATAAAACATGGGTTAGTTTAAACAATATTTTATTCAAGAATGGTACATAACATAGGAATAGTTGCAACAGTACAGTTAGGAATGGTACATAACATAGGAATAGTTGCATCAGTACAGTTAGGATTGGTACATAACATAGGAATAGTTGCATCAGTACAGTTAGGAATGGTACATAACATAGGAATAGTTGCATCGGTACAGTTAGGATTGGTACATAACATAGGAATAGTTGCATCAGTACAGTTAGGATTGGTACATAACATAGGAATAGTTGCAACAGTACAGTTAGGAATGGTACATAACATAGGAATAGTTGCATCAGTACAGTTAGGATTGGTACATAACATAGGAATAGTTGCATCAGTACAGTTAGGAATGGTACATAACATAGGAATAGTTGCATCAGTACAGTTAGGATTGGTACATAACATAGGAATAGTTGCATCAGTACAGTTAGGATTGGTACATAACATAGGAATAGTTGCATCAGTACAGTTAGGATTGGTACATAACATAGGAATAGTTGCATCAGTACAGTTAGGATTGGTACATAACATAGGAATAGTTGCATCAGTACAGTTAGGATTGGTACATAACATAGGAATAGTTGCAACAGTACAGTTAGGATTGGTACATAACATAGGAATAGTTGCATCAGTACAGTTAGGATTGGTACATAACATAGGAATAGTTGCATCAGTACAGTTAGGATTGGTACATAACATAGGAATAGTTGCATCAGTACAGTTAGGATTGGTACATAACATAGGAATAGTTGCAACAGTACAGTTAGGATTGGTACATAACATAGGAATAGTTGCATCAGTACAGTTAGGATTGGTACATAACATAGGAATAGTTGCATCAGTACAGTTAGGATTGGTACATAACATAGGAATAGTTGCATCAGTACAGTTAGGATTGGTACATAACATAGGAATAGTTGCATCAGTACAGTTAGGATTGGTACATAACATGGGAATAGTTGCAACAGTACAGTTAGGAATGGTACATAACATAGGAATAGTTGCAACAGTACAGTTAGGAATGGTACATAACATAGGAATAGTTGCATCAGTACAGTTAGGATTGGTACATAACATAGGAATAGTTGCATCAGTACAGTTAGGATTGGTACATAACATAGGAATAGTTGCAACAGTACAGTTAGGAATGGTACATAACATAGGAATAGTTGCATCAGTACAGTTAGGATTGGTACATAACATAGGAATAGTTGCATCAGTACAGTTAGGATTGGTACATAACATAGGAATAGTTGCATCAGTACAGTTAGGATTGGTACATAACATAGGAATAGTTGCATCAGTACAGTTAGGATTGGTACATAACATAGGAATAGTTGCATCAGTACAGTTAGGAATGGTACATAACATAGGAATAGTTGCAACAGTACAGTTAGGATTGGTACATAACATAGGAATAGTTGCAACAGTACAGTTAGGATTGGTACATAACATAGGAATAGTTGCAACAGTACAGTTAGGATTGGTACATAACAGGAATAGTTGCATCAGTACAGTTAGGATTGGTACATAACATAGGAATAGTTGCATCAGTACAGTTAGGAATGGTACATAACATAGGAATAGTTGCATCAGTACAGTTAGGATTGGTACATAACATAGGAATAGTTGCATCAGTACAGTTAGGATTGGTACATAACATAGGAATAGTTGCAACAGTACAGTTAGGATTGGTACATAACATAGGAATAGTTGCAACAGTACAGTTAGGAATGGTACATAACATAGGAATAGTTGCATCAGTACAGTTAGGATTGGTACATAACATAGGAATAGTTGCATCAGTACAGTTAGGATTGGTACATAACATAGGAATAGTTGCATCAGTACAGTTAGGATTGGTACATAACATAGGAATAGTTGCATCAGTACAGTTAGGATTGGTACATAACATAGGAATAGTTGCAACAGTACAGTTAGGATTGGTACATAACATAGGAATAGTTGCAACAGTACAGTTAGGAATGGTACATAACATAGGAATAGTTGCAACAGTACAGTTAGGATTGGTACATAACATAGGAATAGTTGCAACAGTACAGTTAGGATTGGTACATAACATAGGAATAGTTGCATCAGTACAGTTAGGATTGGTACATAACATAGGAATAGTTGCAACAGTACAGTTAGGAATGGTACATAACATAGGAATAGTTGCAACAGTACAGTTAGGATTGGTACATAACATAGGAATAGTTGCAACAGTACAGTTAGGAATGGTACATAACATAGGAATAGTTGCAACAGTACAGTTAGGAATGGTACATAACATAGGAATAGTTGCATCAGTACAGTTAGGAATGGTACATAACATAGGAATAGTTGCATCAGTACAGTTAGGAATGGTACATAACATAGGAATAGTTGCATCAGTACAGTTAGGAATGGTACATAACATAGGAATAGTTGCATCAGTACAGTTAGGATTGGTACATAACACAGGAATAGTTGCATCAGTACAGTTAGGATTGGTACATAACATGGGAATAGTTGCAACAGCACAGTTAAGATTGGTACATAACATAGGAATAGTTGCATCAGTACAGTTAGGATTGGTACATAACATAGGAATAGTTGCATCAGTACAGTTAGGATTGGTACATAACATAGGAATAGTTGCATCAGTACAGTTAGGATTGGTACATAACATGGGAATAGTTGCAACAGTACAGTTAGGAATGGTACATAACATAGGAATAGTTGCAACAGTACAGTTAGGAATGGTACATAACATAGGAATAGTTGCAACAGTACAGTTAGGATTGGTACATAACATAGGAATAGTTGCATCAGTACAGTTAGGAATGGTACATAACATAGGAATAGTTGCATCAGTACAGTTAGGATTGGTACATAACATAGGAATAGTTGCATCAGTACAGTTAGGATTGGTACATAACATAGGAATAGTTGCATCAGTACAGTTAGGAATGGTACATAACATAGGAATAGTTGCATCAGTACAGTTAGGATTGGTACATAACATAGGAATAGTTGCATCAGTACAGTTAGGATTGGTACATAACATAGGAATAGTTGCATCAGTACAGTTAGGAATGGTACATAACATAGGAATAGTTGCATCAGTACAGTTAGGATTGGTACATAACATAGGAATAGTTGCATCAGTACAGTTAGGAATGGTACATAACATAGGAATAGTTGCATCAGTACAGTTAGGATTGGTACATAACATAGGAATAGTTGCATCAGTACAGTTAGGATTGGTACATAACATAGGAATAGTTGCATCAGTACAGTTAGGATTGGTACATAACATAGGAATAGTTGCATCAGTACAGTTAGGATTGGTACATAACATAGGAATAGTTGCATCAGTACAGTTAGGATTGGTACATAACATAGGAATAGTTGCAACAGTACAGTTAGGAATGGTACATAACATAGGAATAGTTGCAACAGTACAGTTAGGAATGGTACATAACATAGGAATAGTTGCAACAGTACAGTTAGGATTGGTACATAACATAGGAATAGTTGCATCAGTACAGTTAGGATTGGTACATAACATAGGAATAGTTGCATCAGTACAGTTAGGATTGGTACATAACATAGGAATAGTTGCATCAGTACAGTTAGGAATGGTACATAACATAGGAATAGTTGCATCAGTACAGTTAGGAATGGTACATAACATAGGAATAGTTGCATCAGTACAGTTAGGAATGGTACATAACATAGGAATAGTTGCATCAGTACAGTTAGGATTAGTACATAACATAGGAATAGTTGCATCAGTACAGTTAGGATTGGTACATAACATGGGAATAGTTGCAACAGTACAGTTAGGATTGGTACATAACATAGGAATAGTTGCAACAGTACAGTTAGGAATGGTACATAACATGGGAATAGTTGCAACAGTACAGTTAGGATTGGTACATAACATAGGAATAGTTGCATCAGTACAGTTAGGATTGGTACATAACATGGGAATAGTTGCATCAGTACAGTTAGGATTGGTACATAACATAGGAATAGTTGCATCAGCACAGTTAGGATTGGGGAAAAGGTTACATAGTAACTTATTCGAATCCCTTTCCATTCCGAAACCTGGGTTAGATTGTGCTTCCAGCTATTATTGGTTGAGAAGTATTTCAGGCAATAACAGACACCAGGGTAGACCCACTGACCTTCTGTAAGCAAGATGGATAGAATTCAACACCCCCAGTGGGATTCGAACTTGTGAGGGGCAAGTGATTTGAAGTGAACAACCCTTAAACCACACAGCGGCCCCTTTGTACTGTAGAAACATACATCTGAAACCATCTACACAAAAATCCCTCTGTTCAATTGTTAATCTGTTTGTGTTTCAGTTATAAACTGCTGACAAAGAAAGGATTAAGTTTTTATTTTAAGTTTATATCAATGAGAGGTATACCATGTCTGAGCATGATCAATGTTTAATACAGATTTTACCTTCAAGTGTGAATAACAACTATTCTATTTTTAAGTATTCTGGTAGTTGTGGATGCTTTTCAAAGATCATTTAAATAACTTCATACATTTGTTTACTACTGATCAGGAATATTAAATGGAAGAGGTAACATTTCATTTTTATATTATTTTTATATACATGATTTAAATATAGAAATTACTTTCATGAATACTATTATTATTTAATTGGTTTAAACATATTTTATTTATCAAGATACATTCTAGAGGGCGATATGGGCGAAATTGTCACCCTAGGGACCCTGACTTCGCCCTCTGGGGCTCCACTTCTCCCTAAAATAAAAAAATATATTGTTTGGTTTTTATGTTTTTCAAACAAAATTGTGTCTAGTAAGATACACTGGCCCATTATAGAGCACTCCTTCTATTCAAATGTTGTATTTAATGGTTGTACTGTGCATTGTAACCCTATTTTGCAGAAGTATATTAAAGAACATCATTTAAGGAAGCGATCACGCACTTTCTCACTTCTCCCAAAAATTCTGACCTAGAATGAACCCTGTAATTATAAGTTAATTATTTAATTATCCCATTTGTAGTGGTATATAGTGAGACTTATACTGTCTCGCTATAGAGCTAGCTTTTATCTCCATGCAAACGACAGCCATTTAGCTATCATGCAGTGGATAAGTAGTGGTCATATCTATCCCACCTCCATAGCTATTCCTGGGACTTCATAGAGATTTAGGTTAATATACTACTATATCTCTATACAAACGACAGCCATTTAGCTATCATGCAGTGGATAATTAGTCGCCATATCTATCCCACCTCCATAGATATTACTGGGACTACACAGAGATTTAGGTTAATATACTATTATATCTCCATACAAACAACAGCCATTTAGCTATCATGCAGTGGATAATTAGTCGCCATATCTATCCCACCTCCATAGATATTACTGGGACTACACAGAGATTTAGGTTAATATACTATTATATCTCCATACAAACGACAGCCATTTAGCTATCATGCAGTGGATAATTAGTCGCCATATCTATCCCACCTCCATAGATATTACTGGGACTACACAGAGATTTAGGTTAATATACTATTATATCTCCATACAAATGACAGCCATTTAGCTATCATGCAGTGGATAAGTAGTCGCCATATCTATCCCACCTCCATAGATATTACTGGGACTACACAGAGATTTAGGTTAATATACTATTATATCTCCATACAAACGACAGCCATTTAGCTATCATGCAGTGGATAAGTAGTCGCCATATCTATCCCACCTCCATAGATATTACTGGGACTACACAGAGATTTAGGTTAATATACTATTATATCTCCATACAAACGACAGCCATTTAGCTATCATGCAGTGGATAAGTAGTCGCCATATCTATCCCACCTCCATAGATATTACTGGGACTACATAGAGATTTAGGTTAATATACTATTATATCTCCATACAAACGACAGCCATTTAGCTATCATGCAGTGGATAAGTAGTCGCCATATCTATCCCACCTCCATAGATATTACTGGGACTACATAGAGATTTAGGTTAATATACTATTATATCTCCATACAAACGACAGCCATTTAGCTATCATGCAGTGGATAATTAGTCGCCATATCTATCCCACC
>JABXNX010003675.1:0-24413 GCA_014843695.1 Archivesica marissinica | reverse complement strand
ACTAGGTATATCAGTAGTTTCACCTCGAGGACAAGTTATTGATGTTGCTATGTATATCAGTAGTTTCACCTCAAGGACAAGTTATTGATGTTGCTATGTATATCAGTAGTTTCACCTCGAGTACCAGTTATTGATGTTGCTATGTATATCAGTAGTTTGGCCACGAGGACAAGTTATTGATGTTGCTAGGTAGATCAGTAGTTTGACCACGAGGACAAGTTATTGATGTTGCTAGGTAGATCAGTAGTTTGGCCACGAGGACAAGTCATTGATGTTGCTAAGTAGATCAGTAGTTTGGCCACGAGAACAAGTCATTGATGTTGCTAGGTAGATCAGTAGTTTGACCATGAGGACAAGTTATTGATGTTGCTAGGTAGATCAGTAGTTTGGCCTCGAGGACAAGTCATTGATGTTGCTAGGTAGATCAGTAGTTTGACCATGAGGACAAGTTATTGATGTTGCTAGGTAGATCAGTAGTTTGGCCACGAGAACAAGTCATTGATGTTGCTAGGTAGATCAGTAGTTTGGCCACGAGGACAAGTCATTGATGTTGCTAAGTAGATCAGTAGTTTGGCCACGAGAACAAGTCATTGATGTTGCTAGGTAGATCAGTAGTTTGACCTCGAGGACAAGTTATTGATGTTGCTATGTAGATCAGTAGTTTGGCCTCGAGGACAAGTTATTGATGTTGCTATGTGTATCAGTAGTTTCACCTCTAGGACAAGTTATTGATGTTGCTATGTAGATCAGTAGTTTAACCTCGAGGATAAGTTATTGATGTTGCTATGTAGATCAGTAGTTTGGGCTCGAGGACAACTTATTGATGTTACTATGTAGATCAGTAGTTTCACCTCGAGGACAAGTTATTGATGTTGCTATGTAGATCAGTAGTTTGACCACAAGGACAAGTTATTGATGTTGCTGTGTAGATCAGTAGTTTCACCTCTAGGACAAGTTATTGATGTTGCTATGTAGATCAGTAGTTTGACCACAAGGAAAAGTTATTGATGTTGCTAGGTAGATCAGTAGTTTGACCACAAGGACAAGTTATTGATGTTGCTAGGTAGATCAGTAGTTTGACCACAAGGACAAGTTATTGATGTTGCTATGTAGATCAGTAGTTTGACCACAAGGATAAGTTATTGATGTTGCTATGTAGATCAGTAGTTTGGCCACAAGGATAAGTTATTGATGTTGCTATGTAGATCAGTAGTTTGGCCACAAGGATAAGTTATTGATGTTGCTAGGTAGATCAGTAGTTTGGCCTCGAGGACAAGTCATTGATGTTGCTAGGTAGATCAGTAGTTTGGCCTCGAGAACAATCATTGATGTTGCTAGGTAGATCAGTAGTTTGGCCTCGAGGACAATCATTGATGTTGCTAGGTAGATCAGTAGTTTGGCCTCGAGGACAAGTCATTGATGTTTCTATGTGGTATTTCATGTATATCAGTAGTTTGGCCTCGGGGACACGTTATTGATGTTGCTAGGTAGATCAGTAGTTTGGCCACGAGGACAAGTTATTGATGTTGCTAGGTAGATCAGTAGTTTGGTCACGAGGACAAGTCATTAATGTTGCTAAGTAGATCAGTAGTTTGGCCACGAGGACAAGTCATTGATGTTGCTAGGTAGATCAGTAGTTTGACCATGAGGACAAGTTATTGATGTTGCTAGGTAGATCAGTAGTTTGGCCTCGAGGACAAGTCATTGATGTTGCTAGGTTACTGAGATCAGTAGTTTAGCCACGAGGACAAGTTATTGATGTTGCTAGGTATATCAGTAGTTTGACCTCGAGGACAAGTTATTGATGTTGCTCGGTAGATCAGTAGTTTGACCTCGAGGACAAGTCATTGATGTTGCTAGGTAGATCAGTAGTTTGAACTCGAGGACAAGTTATTGCTATGGTTTTGTAAGCATTCTTCCATCTGTTTGTGTCAATACTTGTCTTATATTGTGTAACCATGGCAATAAAGTGTTTTAGAAGGATTAGGCAGATATTTGCACACCCATTCTCCTAATCTCTAGTACTCCACATTGAGGCTAAGTGATTACTGTCTTTGGTTACAAATCACTTACCACTAATCACTGTAGGTTCAAATCCCACTGGAGGAGGTCGAATTCTTTTATGTGCGGAAGCTATCCAGCTAGCTTGTGGAGGACCATGGTTCTACCCGGGTCCCTGTTTGTGCCTGGAATACTTCTTCCACAAGCTGGAGAGTCACTGTATGACCTATATCCTTTGAGCAGAGCAATGCTGTATAGGGTAGAATATACTGTCCTACTCTCAAATCTCAACAATTCACATTTAGCAAAAGAAGATCAGAGCAAAGGTTTGTGGTGTCTAGGGTATCCTTATGGGTTTTCGCGCACACTAGCATTACACTGACCCACAGAAAAATGTAAAAATAGCAATATTAAAACCTACCTGGTATTTAAGCAATATATTTATCCATTATTTTATTGCAACAACATTTCCCCCCATAAACTGTTGCAAACATGCTGCGAAATCAAAACACAACCTTGACCTTCTGGAAGTTTACAACAGTTTGCAGTGCTGTGTTTTCGCGCACCTGCTACTACTTCCGGTATAGTGCTTTCACCGGGTACAACCTGCTACAATAGTTGATGTACATGTTCTATACAAACACAGACATAAATTTAACCATTTTTACAGAGTTTTTGTAGAGATCTACAGTAACATGACATGTATTATAAAAAATAAAATAGTAATATTTGGAGTTTGTTGACAAATGAAAATGAAGTGAAATTTCAAGGGTAAACTATAACAAATCTATGTAACTATATAATGTAACACTTGTGTGCGCGGGGAGAACAAATAAGATAATGTTCTGCTTCTTGGCCCAATCTATTACTTCAATAGAAACATGGGATCTATGACCATCATAGAGTAATAGGACTGGCCTCTCTTTACTCCTTTCCGGAAGGTATTTGATCAGGTGTTCTGTCAGATACTTCTTAAGGACTAGCGTGTTACTCCAACCAGATTCAGTGACCGTTCCACCCCACATTTGACATGAACTCTAAGTGTGTAGCTAGTCTAGACTCTTGCTCCTGTGTGAACATAGGACCTGGACCAGACCTGGTTACATCTGGATCCACCCTCAAGGCAAATCTCTTAAAGTGGCCTCTGGTACACCATACTCTCTAGCAGTCTTTCTAATAGGAGCATTGGTGTCTCTTATCTGTATGTAGGCTGATATCAGTGAAGTCGGTGAGTAAGACCTGTAGTTGCTCCTTGGAGTCTATAAAATAAACAAAAGTCAAACTAGACAAAAATCTAAATAGTGTAAACACTCTTAAAACCATATAAGCAAACTTTGCCACTTTTGTTTAGAAGAACAAAAAACATGCAGAGTAAATCTCACCACATACCAACTAGACCGGTTAGACACGGTGAAATGTTGCTATATCCGCCATTTTGAATCACATTTCAGACACGTGACCAAAAGTTTGACAGCAGAAGTTTGCAACCACTGATGAAAAATATCTTTTTGGCTATTACATACCTTCTGATGAGGACATTTTTAGAAACATGTAAACAGGTTGTTAGAAAATACTTTAATTTACAATACCAAAGTATATTTAAAGGGTTTTATCTTGCCAATGTTGACTTTCCACATGTTTTGTATGACAGGAAGTTGCCGCTATATTTACACAAGAAAATCCAAATGGCGTATGACGTCAGCGGTTTGTATGTAAATAAATATACCGGAAATAGATAGCTGCGCGAAATGATGTATGCGTGAAATGGTGTATACGGACGATACAATTAAATAGCTACTTCTCTGGAGAAAGGTTTAACCTCTAAAGTAAGCATTTTTCCCCCTTTCCCGTATACATGTAGAAGCAACAAGTACCAGGTATCTAAAGAATATAATTTCCAATGACAGTGTGTTTATAAAAATAAATGAAATACATATTGCATGTTTGTATACGCGGATTGTTTATCAATAAAGGTATGTAAACAATGCTTAATGCATGTGCATGACTCGACAACGGACGTTGAAACAACTGTCTTTGATGTTTGTTCTGATTGTCCATAGAGAGCGATGCGTTATGAATGTACACAGTACGTCTCCAGCCAATTCACAGAAGTCAAACATTCAATTTCAGTTTGTTACATTGCAAAAACACAGTTTACTGACTGACAATGATTTTATGCTGGAAGAATGTGTAGTAGCATTGCTACTTGTACGTACACATTTTTAAATTTTATAATATTTTTATTCCATACTATATCGGTGAAAACGCAAATTTCTACAGCATATAATTTCCTATTATATAGAATATATTTTCCCAATATTTGTCTCAAAAGCGGAGTATTTCAACTAATAAACAAATGTTCGTATACGTCGTTTGTTGACATAGCAAACTAATGTAAACTGGGTAAACATGCATGAGTAATGTGTGCATCCTGAATAACACGATTTATGTTACAGATTTACCGTTACAGTATCACGCGCTTGGTATAGACTCTAATAATAAACAAACATCAATGTAGGAGCATAGCTGACTGTTATATGAAATCCTACTTTCACTTTTGAGAGTTTGTATATCACAAAAACACTTTATGTATAGAAAGTTAGTGTTCGAATTATTTCGGAAGAATTTGTAGTAGCAATATTATTTGTGGGCTTTTTGCGATGTAATGTCGCTTTAAGCAATGTATCGCTATGGATTAATATTGTTTATGGATATACTTGACTTGCATGTCATCAGTCACACAGAACAGTGAAGCCAATCTCTATTGTTTATAGACTCGGGACCGGGAAGTATGTGAGATGGTACGGTGGTCGACAGGTGGGTTTTCTCCGGGTACTCCGGTTTCCTCCCACACGAAATACCACATTTACGCTTTCATCCACGGCAACGAGAGTGATTAATATAAGTTGTTAGAACTTGATTCTCAATCATTGTAAAATAAATAAAGTTTATCTTTTTTGTTTGTTTATAGACACATGACTTGCATGTCATCAGTCAAACACAAGAACAGTCAAGCCGATCTATATTGTTTAAGATAACACTTTTATTATTGTAAATAATATTGTATAATGTTAAGATATATATTTTTGTTCATACATGTATAGCTTTATATGAATGTAGATACTAGTAGGCAACATGTTTTCATCCATAATGCATTCAATTGTTTGTCCAAATGTTGTAAAAATATGTGATAAAATAAGATTTATACATTTTTGTTTAAACATAATTATTTTCATTCCCAATATTACACAATTTGGTTTTGTACAATACATATACACATCCGTTATGTCGAATTCCGCCTGATCGAACAAAATACTTCGACATAACCGAAGTTTGATTTAATGAAATTCGAGATAACCGGAGAATTCGACTTAACCGACTTTGACATAGTGGATGTAGACTGTAATGCACATATCAATTTACAGAAAAAGGATTAGAATGAAAGACAAGACTCTAATATAATTGTAGAATCACCATTATGCAGATGTGGTGTTATAGAAGAAGACTTCCACTTATTCTTTCAATGCTATTTCTACAATCAACTCCGTACAGCCCTCTTCAACAAGCTGTCCAAATTTGTAATGTTAACTTAGCACACTCCTTCTTGGTGACAGGATTTTGCAACCAACACTGTAAATTTCCTTGCTGTACACACATACAGTATTGGCAGTGAAAGGTTCTGAGATGGACGATTTTTAAAATGTTCACATGGCGGTTTCCAATCTGAATGCTGTCGTTATTAACACAACAACCGTATTCAAGCATATTCAATCACTTCTTTTCGTTTCGTGCTCCGATTTAATATTTCATGTACTTGAACTTTCTTCAAATATTCATTTTAATTGTTAACCATTTTCTTTTTAACATCCAAAACTATTTGATACTAATAAATTTGATAATAAATTAAAAACTATTTGACACTAATAAAATAATTTCTGAGATATTTTAGCATATACATAGAATAGATTTCACATATTTTCATTGATGTTTGTGAGATACGGCTTTCAGATGTTTGTGAGATACAGCTGTCAGCTGGTTGTGGATATGGCTGTTAGATGTGTGTGGATATGGCTGTATATATATTATGCTCCTGTCTATTGTATATCAATCAATTGAACTATATACGTTTTCTTTCGTTCTAATCCCTTTCAGTCTACTGCTGTTAAATTATATGTAAAATGTTCATTTCTTGATTACATGTACAAATACTGAAATAAATAATGTTTAAACTAATATAATTCATATATTTTCCAGTTTTTGTGACACAAGTGTGTGAGATGGTACGGTGGTCGCCAGATAGGAAGGGTGGGTTTTTTCTGGGTACTCCGGTTTCCTCCCACACGAATGACCACACGAGTGTGATTAATATAAGTTGTTAAAACTTGCTTCGCAATCATTGTAAAATAAATAAAGTTTATAGCGGCAGATAAAATCACTTTTGCAAACAGTCTAGAGCCAGATCAGATGGCACAGAACGTACGTACCGTCTGATCAGGCTCTATACTTTTTGTTATTCAGATAGTGGAGCCAAAATATTTGGCTGAATAGCAAACGACATAGATCCTGATCAGATGCGGCTGATCTGGATCTATGTTGTTTCCAAATGTGATTTTATTTACTCAGCAGGCATAGGGTAATACAGGCTAATTTGCTCTTAGCGACACAAACGGGAACGAAACATTTGTCTCTTAATAGACGTGAAATTTTTAGCAAGTTTGACTAGTACATAATTGTATATTGGCAACCGTAAGTTTCCCATCCCTTGATGTTGAAGTAACTGCTGAGTCAAATGTTTTGACTATAAAGAGAGTTGCTTTGATTGGTACGTTTGTGAGATACGGCTGTCAGATGTTTGTGAGATACGGCTTTCAGATGTTTGTGAGATACAGCTGTCAGCTGGTTGTGGATATGGCTGTCAGATGTGTGTGGATATGGCTGTCAGATGGTTATGGATATGGCTGTCAGATGTTTGTGTGATATGGCTTTCAGATGTTTGTGGATATGGCTGTCAGATGGTTATGGATATGGTTGTCAGATGTTTGTGAGATACGGCTTTCAGATGTTTGTGGAGATATGGCTGTCAGATGTTTGTGGATATGGCTGTCAGATGTTTGTGAGATATGGCTTTCAGATGTTTGTGTGATATGGCTATCAGATGGTTGTGGATATGGCTGTCATATGTTTGTCAGATATGGCTGTCAGATGTTTGTGGGATATGGCTGTCAGATGTTTGTGGGATATGGCTGTCAGATGTTTGTGGAATATGGCTGTCAGATGTTTGTGCGATATGGCTGTCAGATGTTTGTGGGATATGGCTGTCAGATGTTTCTGGGATATGGCTGTCAGATGTTTGTGAGATATGGCTTTCAGATGTTTGTGGATATGGCTATCAGATGTTTGTGGATATGGCTGTCAGATGTTTGTGCAATATGGTTGTGCGATATGGCTGTGAGATGTTTGTACGATATGGCTCTGAGATGTTTGTGGGATATGGCTTTCAGATGTTTTGTGGGATATGGCTTTCAGATGTTTTGTGGGATATGACTGTCAGATGTTTGTGGGATATGGCTTGAGATGTTTGTGGATAGGGCTGTCAGATGTTTGTGGGATATGGCTGTCAGATGTTTGTGGTATATGGCTGAGATGTTTGGGGGATATGGCTGTGAGATTATTTGTGGGATTTGACTGGCAGATGTTTGTGGTATATGGCTGTTTGTGGAATATGGCTTGAGATGTTTGTGGGATATGGCTGTTTGTTGGATATGGCTGTGAGATGTTTGTGGGATATTGCTGTCATATGTTTGTGCGATATGGCTGTCAGATGTTGGTGGGATATGGCTGTGAGATGTTTGTGGGATATGGCTGTGAGATATGGCTTTCAGATGTTTGTGAGATATGGCTGTCAGATGGTTGTGGATATGGCTGTCAGATGTTTGTGGGATATGGCTGTCAGATATTTGTGGGATATGGCTGTCAGATGTTTGTGGGATATGGCTGTCAGATGTTTGTGAGATATGGCTTTCAGATGTTTGTGAGATATGGCTGTCAGATGGTTGTTGATATGGCTGTCAGATGTTTGTGGACATGGCTGTCAGATGGTTGTGGATATGGCTTTCAGATGTTTGTGGGATATGGCTTTCAGATGTTTGTGGGATATGGCTGTGAGATGTGTGTGGGATATGGCTGTGAGATGTTTGTGGATATGGCTGTGAGTTGTTTGTGTGATATGGCTGTTAGTTGTTTGTGGGATATGGCTGTGAGATGTTTGTGGGATATTGCTGTGAGATGCTTGTGGGATATGGCTGTGAGATGTGTGTGGGATATGGCTGTCAGATGTTTGTGGGATATGGCTGTCAGATGTTTGTGAGATGTTTGTTGGATATGGCTGTCAGATGTTTGTGGGATATGGCTGTCAGATGTTTGTGCGATATGGCTGTCAGATGGTTGTGGACATGGCTGTCAGATGGTTGTGGATATGGCTTTCTGATGTTTGTGGGATACGGCTGTGAGATGTTTGTGGGATATGGCTGTGTGATGTTTGTGGCAATGGCTGTGAGATGTTTGTGGGATATGGCTTTTAGATGTGTGTGGGATATGGCTTTGAGATGTTTGTGGGATATGGCTGTGAGATGTTTGTGGATAGGGCTGTGAGATATTTGTGGGATATGGCTTTTAGATGTTTGTGGGATATGGCTGTGAGATGTTTGTGGGATATGGCTGTGAGATGTTTGTGGCAATGGCTGTGAGATGTTTGTGGGATATGGCCTTTAGATGTTTGTGGGATATGGCTGTGAGATGTTTGTGGGATATGGCTGTGAGATGTTTGTAGTATATGGCTGTCAGATGTGTGTGGGACACAGCTACCAGATGTGTGTGGGATATGGCTGTCAGATGTGTGTGCGATATGGCTGTCAGATGTTTGTGAGATACGGCTTTCAGATGTTTGTGGATATGCTGTCAGATGTTTGTGAGATATGGCTGTCAGGTGTTTCTGGATATGGCTGTGTGATGTTTGTGGGATATGACTGTGAGATGAGATGCTTGTGGGATATGGCTGTGAGATGTTTGTGGGATACGGCTGTCAGATGTTTGTGCGATATGGCTGTCAGATGTTTGTGGGATATGGCTGTCAGATGGTTGTTGATATGGCTGTGAGATGTTTGTGCGATATGGCTGTGAGATGTTTGTGGATATGTCTGTCAGAGGTTTGTGTGATATGGCTATCAGATGGTTGTGGATATGGCTGTCAGATGTTTGTGGGATATGGCTGTCAGATGTTTGTGGGATATGGCTGTCAGATATTTGTGGGATATGGCTGTCAGATGTTTGTGCGATATGGCTGTCAGATGTTTGTGGGATATGGCTGTCAGATGTTTCTGGGATATGGCTGTCAGATGTTTTGTGAGATATGGCTTTCAGATGTTTGTGGATACGGCTATCAGATGTTTGTGGATATGGCTGTCAGATGTTTGTGCAATATGGTTGTGCGATATGGCTGTGAGATGTTTGTACGATATGGCTCTGAGATGTTTGTGGGATATGGCTTTCAGATGTTTTGTGGGATATGACTGTCAGATGTTTGTGGGATATGGCTTGAGATGTTTGTGGATAGGGCTGTGAGATGTTTGTGGGATATGGCTGTCAGATGTTTGTAGTATATGGCTGAGATGTTTGTGGGATATGGCTGTGAGATTATTTGTGGGATTTGACTGGCAGATGTTTGTGGTATATCGCTGTTTGTGGAATATGGCTTGAGATGTTTGTGGGATATGGCTGTCAGATGTTTGTGGGATATGGCTGTCAGATGTTAGTGGGATATGGCTGTGAGATGTTTGTGGGATATGGCTGTGAGATATGGCTTTCAGATGTTTGTGAGATATGGCTGTCAGATGGTTGTAGATATAGCTGTCAGATGTTTGTGGACATGGCTGTCAGATGGTTGTGGATATGGCTTTCAGATGTTTGTGGGATATGGCTTTCAGATGTTTGTGGGATATGGCTGTGAGATGTTTGTGGGATATGGCTGTGAGATGTTTGTAGTATATGGCTGTCAGATGTGTGTGGGACACAGCTACCAGATGTGTGTGGGTTATGGCTGTCAGATGTGTGTGCGATATGGCTGTCAGATGTTTGTGAGATACGTCTTTCAGATGTTTGTGGATATGGCTGTCAGATGTTTGTGAGATATGGCTGTCAGGTGTTTCTGGATATGGCTCTGTGATGTTTGTGCGATATGGCTGTGTGATTTTTGTGGGATATGGCTGTGAGATGTTTGTGGGATATGGCTGTCAGATGTTTGTGGGATATGGCTTTTAGATGTTTGTGGGATATGGCTGTAAGATGTTTGTGGGATATGGCTGTGAGCTGTTTGTGGGATATGGCTGTCAGATGTGTGTGCGATATGGCTGTCAGATGTTTTTGGGATATGGCTGTGAGATGTTTTGTGGGATATGGCTGTGAGATGTATGTGAGATACGGCTTTCAGATGTTTGTGATATATGGCTGTCAAATGGTTGTGGATATGGCTTTCTGATGTCTGTCGGATATGGCTGTGAGATGGTTGTGGCAATGGCTGTGAAATGTTTGTGGGATATGGCTTTTAGATGTTTGTGGGATATGGCTGTGAGATGTTTGTGGGATATGACTGTGAGATGAGATGCTTGTGGGATATGGCTGTGAGATGTTTGTGGGGTACGGCTGTCAGATGTTTGTGCGATATGGCTGTCAGATGTTTGTGGGATATGGCTGTCAGATGGTTGTTGATATGGCTGTGAGATGTTTGTGCGATATGGCTGTGAGATGTTTGTGGATATGTCTGTCAGAGGTTTGTGTGATATGGCTATCAGATGGTTGTGGATATGGCTGTCAGATGTTTGTGAGATATGGCTGTCAGATGTTTGTGGGATATGGCTGTCAGATGTTTGTGGGATATGGCTGTCAGATGTTTGTGGGATATGGCTGTCAGATGTGTGTGCGATATGGCTGTCAGATGTTTGTGGGATATGGCTGTCAGATGTTTCTGGGATATGGCTGTCAGATGTTTGTGAGATATGGCTTTCAGATGTTTGTGGATACGGCTATCAGATGTTTGTGGATATGGCTGTCAGATGTTTGTGCAATATGGTTGTGCGATATGGCTGTGAGATGTTTGTACGATATGGCTCTGAGATGTTTGTGGGATATGGCTTTCAGATGTTTTGTGGGATATGACTGTCAGATGTTTGTGGGATATGGCTTGAGATGTTTGTGGATAGGGCTGTGAGATGTTTGTGGGATATGGCTGTCAGATGTTTGTGGTATATGGCTGAGATTTTGTGGGATATGGCTGTGAGATTATTTGTGGGATTTGACTGGCAGATGTTTGTGGTATATGGCTGTTTGTGGGATATGGCTGTTTGTTGGATATGGCTGTGAGATGTTTGTGGGATATTGCTGTCAGATGTTTGTGCGATATGGCTGTCAGATGTTGGTGGGATATGGCTGTGAGATGTTTGTGGGATATGGCTTTCAGATGTTTGTGAGATATGGCTGTCAGATGGTTGTGGATATGGCTGTGAGATGTTTGTAGTATATGGCTGTCAGATGTGTGTGGGACACAGCTACCAGATGTGTGTGGGATATGGCTGTCAGATGTGTGTGCGATATGGCTGTCAGATGTTTGTGAGATACGGCTTTCAGATGTTTGTGGATATGCTGTCAGATGTTTGTGAGATATGGCTGTCAGGTGTTTCTGGATATAGCTGTGTGATGTTTGTGGGATATGACTGTGAGATGAGATGCTTGTGGGATATTGCAGTGAGATGTTTGTGGGGTACGGCTGTCAGATGTTTGTGCGATATGGTTATCAGATGTTTGTGGGATATGGCTGTCAGATGGTTGTTGATATGGCTTTGAGATGTTTGTGCGATATGGCTGTGAGATGTTTGTGGATATGTCTGTCAGAGGTTTGTGTGATATGGTTATCAGATGGTTGTGGATATGGCTGTCAGATGTTTGTGAGATATGGCTGTCAGATGTTTGTGGGATATGGCTGTCAGATGTTTGTGGGATATGGCTTGAGATGTTTGTGGATAGGGCTGTGAGATGTTTGTGGGATATGGCTTTCAGATGTTTGTGGTATATGGCTGAGATGTTTGTGGGATATGGCTGTGAGATTATTTGTTGGATTTGACTGGCAGATGTTTGTGGTATATGGCTGTTTGTGGAATATGGCTTGAGATGTTTGTGGGATATGGCTGTTTGTTGGATATGGCTGTGAGATGTTTGTGGGATATTGCTGTCAGATGTTTTTGCGATATGGCTGTCAGATGTTGGTGGGATATGGCAGTGAGATGTTTGTGGGATATGGCTGTGAGATATGGCTTTCAGATGTTTGTGAGATATGGCTGTCAGATGGTTGTGGATATGGCTGTCAGATGTTTGTGGGATATGGCTGTCAGATATTTGTGGGATATGGCTGTCAGATGTTTGTGGGATATGGCTGTCAGATGTTTGTGTGATATGGCTTTCAGATGTTTGTGAGATATGGCTGTCAGATGGTTGTGGATATGGCTGTCAGATGTTTGTGGACATGGCTGTCAAATGGTTGTGGATATGGCTTTCAGATGTTTGTGGGATATGGCTTTCAGATGTTTGTGGGATATGGCTGTGAGATGTTTGTGGGATATGGCTGTGAGATGTTTGTGGATATGGCTGTGAGTTGTTTGTGTGATATGGCTGTTATTTGTTTGTGGGATATGGCTGTGAGATGTTTGTGGGATATTGCTGTGAGATGCTTGTGGGATATGGCTGTCAGATGTTTGTGGGATATGGCTGTCAGATGTTTGTGGGATATGGCTGTCAGATGTTTGTGGGATATGGCTGTCATATGTTTGTGAGATGTTTGTGGGATATGGCTGTCAGATGTTTGTGGGATATGGCTGTCAGATGGTTGTGGACATGGCTGTCAGATGGTTGTGGATATGGCTTTCTGATGTTTGTGGGATACAGCTGTGAGATGTTTGTGGGATATGGCTGTGAGATGTTTGTGGCAATGGCTGTGAGATGTTTGTGGGATATGGCTTTTAGATGTGTGTGGGATATGGCTTTGAGATGATTGTGGGATATGGCTGTGAGATGTTTGTGGATAGGGCTGTGAGATATTTGTGGGATATGGCTTTTAGATGATTGTGGGATATGGCTGTGAGATGTTTGTGGGATATGGCTGTGAGATGTTTGTGGCAATGGCTGTGAGATGTTTGTGGGATATGGCCTTTAGATGTTTGTGGGATATGGCTGTGAGATGTTTGTGGGATATGGCTATGAGATGTTTGTAGTATATGGCTGTCAGATGTGTGTGGATATGGCTGTCAGATGGTTATGGATATGGCTGTCAGATGTTTGTGTGATATGGCTTTCAGATGTTTGTGGAGATATGGCTGTCAGATGTTTGTGGATATGGCTGTCAGATGTTTGTGAGATATGGCTTTCAGATGTTTGTGTGATATGGCTATCAGATGGTTGTGGATATGGCTGTCAGATGTTTGTGAGATATGGCTGTCAGATGTTTGTGGGATATGGATGTCAGATGTTTGTGGGATATGGCTGTCAGATGTTTGTGCGATATGGCTGTCAGATGTGTGTGGGATATGGCTGTCAGATGTTTCTGGGATATGGCTGTCCGATGTTTGTGAGATATGGCTTTCAGATGTTTGTGGATACGGCTATCAGATGTTTGTGGATATGGCTGTCAGATGTTTGTGCAATATGGTTGTGCGATATGGCTGTGAGATGTTTGTACGATATGGCTCTGAGATGTTTGTGCAATATGGTTGTGCGATATGGCTGTGAGATGTTTGTACGATATGGCTCTGAGATGTTTGTGGGATATGGCTTTCAGATGTTTTGTGGGATATGACTGTCAGATGTTTGTGGGATATGGCTTGAGATGTTTGTGGATAGGGCTGTCAGATGTTTGTGGGATATGGCTGTCAGATGTTTGTGGTATATGGCTGAGATGTTTGTGTGATATGGCTGTGAGATGTTTGTGGGATATTGCTGTGAGATGCTTGTGGGATATGGCTGTGAGATGTTTGTGGGATATGGCTGTCAGATGTTTGTGGGATATGGCTGTCAGATGTGTGTGGGATATGGCTGTCATATGTTTGTGAGATGTTTGTGGGATATGGCTGTCAGATGTTTGTGGGATATGGCTGTCAGATGTTTGTGCGATATGGCTGTCAGATGGTTGTGGACATGGCTGTCAGATGGTTGTGGATATGGCTTTCTGATGTTTGTGGGATACGGCTGTGAGATGTTTGTGGGATATGGCTGTGAGATGTTTGTGGCAATGGCTGTGAGATGTTTGTGGGATATGGCTTTTAGATGTGTGTGGGATATGGCTTTGAGATGATTGTGGGATATGGCTGTGAGATGTTTGTGGATAGGGCTGTGAGATATTTGTGGGATATGGCTTTTAGATGTTTGTGGGATATGGCTGTGAGATGTTTGTGGGATATGGCTGTGAGATGTTTGTGGCAATGGCTGTGAGATGTTTGTGGGATATGGCCTTTAGATGTTTGTGGGATATGGCTGTGAGATGTTTGTGGGATATGGCTATGAGATGTTTGTAGTATATGGCTGTCAGATGTGTGTGGATATGGCTGTCAGATGGTTATGGATATGGCTGTCAGATGTTTGTGTGATATGGCTTTCAGATGTTTGTGGATATGGCTGTCAGATGTTTGTGAGATATGGCTTTCAGATGTTTGTGTGATATGGCTATCAGATGGTTGTGGATATGGCTGTCAGATGTTTGTGAGATATGGCTGTCAGATGTTTGTGGGATATGGATGTCAGATGTTTGTGGGATATGGCTGTCAGATGTTTGTGCGATATGGCTGTCAGATGTTTGTGGGATATGGCTGTCAGATGTTTCTGGGATATGGCTGTCCGATGTTTGTGAGATATGGCTTTCAGATGTTTGTGGATACGGCTATCAGATGTTTGTGGATATGACTGTCAGATGTTTGTACAATATGGTTGTGCGATATGGCTGTGAGATGTTTGTACGATATGGCTCTGAGATGTTTGTGCAATATGGTTGTGCGATATGGCTGTGAGATGTTTGTACGATATGGCTCTGAGATGTTTGTGGGATATGGCTTTCAGATGTTTTGTGGGATATGACTGTCAGATGTTTGTGGGATATGGCTTGAGATGTTTGTGGATAGGGCTGTCAGATGTTTGTTGGATATGGCTGTCAGATGTTTGTGGTATATGGCTGAGATGTTTGTTGGATATGGCTGTGGGATTTGACTGGCAGATATTTGTGGTATATGGCTGTTTGTGGAATATGGCTTGAGATGTTTGTGGGATATGGCTGTTTGTTGGATATGGCTGTGAGATGTTTGTGGGATATTGCTGTCAGATGTTTGTGCGATATGGCTGTCAGATGTTGGTGGGATATGGCTGTCAGATGTTTCTGGGATATGGCTGTCAGATGTTTGTGAGATATGGCTTTCAGATGTTTGTGGATACGGCTATCAGATGTTTGTGGATATGGCTGTCAGATGTTTGTGCAATATGGTTGTGCGATATGGCTGTGAGATGTTTGTACGATATGGCTCTGAAATGTTTGTGGGATATGGCTTTCAGATGTTTTGTGGGATATGACTGTCAGATGTTTGTGGGATATGGTTTGAGATGTTTGTGGATAGGGCTGTGAGATGTTTGTGGGATATGGCTGTCAGATGTTTGTGGTATATGGCTGAGATGTTTGTGGGATATGGCTGTGAGATTATTTGTGGGATTTGACTGGCAGATGTTTGTGGTATATGGCTGTTTGTGGAATATGGCTTGAGATGTTTGTGGGATATGGCTGTTTGTTGGATATGGCTGTGAGATGTTTGTGGGATATTGCTGTCAGATGTTTGTGGGATATGGCTGTCAGATGTTGGTGGGATATGGCTGTGAGATGTTTGTTGGATATTGCTGTGAGATATGGCTTTCAGATGTTTGTGAGATATTGCTGTCAGATGGTTGTGGATATGGCTGTCAGATGTTTGTGGGATATGGCTGTCAGCTATTTGTGGGATATGGCTGTCAGATGTTTGTGGGATATGGCTGTCAGATGTTTGTGAGATATGGCTTTCAGATGTTTGTGAGATATGGCTGTCAGATGGTTGTGGATATGGCTGTCAGATGTTTGTGGACATGGCTGTCAGATGGTTGTGGATATGGCTTTCAGATGTTTGTGGGATATAGCTTTCAGATGTTTGTGGGATATGGCTGTGAGATGTTTGTGGGATATGGCTGTGAGATGTTTGTGGATATGGCTGTGAGTTGTTTGTGTGATATGGCTGTTAGTTGTTTGTGGGATATGGCTGTCAGATGGTTGTGGATATGGCTGTCAGATGGTTGTGGATATGGCTTTCAGATGTTTGTGGGATATGGCTTTCAGATGTTTGTGGGATATGGCTGTGAGATGTTTGTGGGATATGGCTGTGAGATGTTTGTGGATATGGCTGTGAGTTGTTTGTGTGATATGGCTGTTAGTTGTTTGTGGGATATGGCTGTGAGATGTGTGTGGGATATTGCTGTGAGATGTTTGTGAGATATGGCTGTCAGATGTTTGTGGGATATGGATGTCAGATGTTTGTGGGATATGGCTGTCAGATGTTTGTGCGATATGGCTGTCAGATGTTTGTGGGATATGGCTGTCAGATGTTTCTGGGATATGGCTGTCCGATGTTTGTGAGATATGGCTTTCAGATGTTTGTGGATACGGCTATCAGATGTTTGTGGATATGACTGTCAGATGTTTGTGCAATATGGTTGTGCGATATGGCTGTGAGATGTTTGTACGATATGGCTCTGAGATGTTTGTGGGATATGGCTTGAGATGTTTGTGGATAGGGCTGTCAGATGTTTGTTGGATATGGCTGTCAGATGTTTGTGGTATATGGCTGAGATGTTTGTGGGATATGGCTGTGAGATTATTTGTGGGATTTGACTGGCAGATATTTGTGGTATATGGCTGTTTGTGGAATATGGCTTGAGATGTTTGTGGGATATGGCTGTTTGTTGGATATGGCTGTGAGATGTTTGTGGGATATTGCTGTCAGATGTTTGTGCGATATGGCTGTCAGATGTTTGTGGGATATGGCTGTCAGATGTTTCTGGGATATGGCTGTCAGATGTTTGTGAGATATGGCTTTCAGATGTTTGTGGATACGGCTATCAGATGTTTGTGGATATGGCTGTCAGATGTTTGTGCAATATGGTTGTGCGATATGGCTGTGAGATGTTTGTACGATATGGCTCTGAAATGTTTGTGGGATATGGCTTTCAGATGTTTTGTGGGATATGACTGTCAGATGTTTGTGGGATATGATTTGAGATGTTTGTGGATAGGGCTGTGAGATGTTTGTGGGATATGGCTGTCAGATGTTTGTGGTATATGGCTGAGATGTTTGTGGGATATGGCTGTGAGATTATTTGTGGGATTTGACTGGCAGATGTTTGTGGTATATGGCTGTTTGTGGAATATGGCTTGAGATGTTTGTGGGATATGGCTGTTTGTTGGATATGGCTGTGAGATGTTTGTGGGATATTGCTGTCAGATGTTTGTGGGATATGGCTGTCAGATGTTTGTGGGATATGGCTGTGAGATGTTTGTGAGATATGGCTTTCAGATGTTTGTGAGATATTGCTGTCAGATGGTTGTGGATATGGCTTTCAGATGTTTGTGGGATATGGCTTTCAGATGTTTGTGGGATATGGCTGTGAGATGTTTGTGGGATATGGCTGTGAGATGTTTGTGGATATGGCTGTGAGTTGTTTGTGTGATATGGCTGTTAGTTGTTTGTGGGATATGGCTGTCAGATGGTTGTGGATATGGCTGTCAGATGGTTGTGGATATGGCTTTCAGATGTTTGTGGGATATGGCTTTCAGATGTTTGTGGGATATGGCTGTGAGATGTTTGTGGGATATGGCTGTGAGATGTTTGTGGATATGGCTGTGAGTTGTTTGTGTGATATGGCTGTTAGTTGTTTGTGGGATATGGCTGTCAGATGGTTGTGGATATGGCTGTCAGATGTTTGTGGGATATGGCTGTCAGCTATTTGTGGGATATGGCTGTCAGATGTTTGTGGGATATGGCTGTCAGATGTTTGTGAGATATGGCTTTGAGATGTTTGTGGGATATGGCTGTGAGATGTTTGTGGATAGGGCTCTGAGATATTTGTATGATATGGCTTTTAGATGTTTGTGGGATATGGCTGTGAGATGTTTGTGGGATATGGCTGTGAGATGTTTGTAGCAATGGCTGTGAGATGTTTGTGGGATATGGCTTTTAGATGTTTGTGGGATATGGCTGTGAGATGTTTGTGGGATATGGCTGTGAGATGTTTGTAGTATATGGCTGTCAGATGTGTGTGGGACACAGCTACCAGATGTGTGTGGGATATGGCTGTCAGATGTGTGTGCGATATGGCTGTCAGATGTTTGTGAGATACGGCTTTCAGATGTTTGTGGATATGGCTGTCAGATGTTTGTAAGATATGGCTGTCAGGTGTTTCTGGATATGGCTGTGTGATGTTTGTGGGATATGACTGTGAGATGAGATGCTTGTGGGATATGGCTGTGAGATGTTTGTGGGTTACGGCTGTCAGATGTTTGTGCGATATGGCTGTCAGATGTTTGTGGGATATGGCTGTCAGATGGTTGTTGATATGGCTGTGAGATGTTTGTGAATATGTCTGTCAGAGGTTTGTGTGATATGGCTATCAGATGGTTGTGGGATATGGCTGTCAGATGTTTGTGGGATATGGCTGTCAGATGTTTGTGCAATATGGCTGTCAGATGTTTGTGGGATATGGCTGTCAGATGTTTCTGGGATATGGCTGTCAGATGTTTGTGAGATATGGCTTTCAGATGTTTGTGGATACGGCTATCAGATGTTTGTGGATATGGCTGTCAGATGTTTGTGCAATATGGTTGTGCGATATGGCTGTGAGATGTTTGTAGGATATGGCTCTTAGATGTTTGTGGAATATGGCTTTCAGATGTTTTGTGGGATATGACTGTCAGATGTTTGTGTGATATGGCTTGAGATGTTTGTGGATAGGGCTGTGCGATGTTTGTGGGATATGGCTGTCAGATGTTTGTGGTATATGGCTGAGATGTTTGTGGGATATGGCTGTGAGATTATTTGTGGGATTCGACTAGCAGATGTTTGTGACGAATAATATGCTTGAGATGTTTGTGGGATATGGCTGTTTGTTGGATATGGCTGTGAGATGTTTGTGGGATATTGATGTCAGATGTTTGTGGGATATGGCTGTCAGATGTTTGTGGGATATTGCTGTGAGATGTTTGTGGGATATGGCTGTGAGATATGGCTTTCAGATGTTTGTGGGACACAGCTACCAGATGTGTGTGGGATATGGCTGTCAGATGTGTGTGGGATATGGCTGTCAGATGTTTGTGAGATACCGCTGTCAGGTGTTTCTGGATATGGCTGTGTAATGTTTGTGGGATATGACTGTGAGATGAGATGCTTGTGGGATATGGCTGTGAGATGTTTGTGGGGTACGGCTGTCAGATGTTTGTGCGATATGGTTGTCAGATGTTTGTGGGATATGGCTGTCAGATGGTTGTTGATATGGCTGTGAGATGTTTGTGAATATGTCTGTCAGAGGTTTGTGTGATATGGCTATCAGATGGTTGTGGGATATGGCTGTCAGATGTTTGTGGGTTATGGCTGTCAGATGTTTGTGCAATATGGCTGTCAGATGTTTGTGGGATATGGCTGTCAGATGTTTCTGGGATATGGCTGTCAGATGTTTGTGAGATATGGCTTTCAGATGTTTGTGGATACGGCTATCAGATGTTTGTGGATATGGCTGTCAGATGTTTGTGCAATATGGCTGTGAGATGTTTGTACGATATGGCTCTTAGATGTTTGTGGGATATGGCTTTCAGATGTTTTGTGGGATATGACTGTCAGATGTTTGTGTGATATGGCTTGAGATGTTTGTGGATAGGGCTGTGAGATGTTTGTGGGATATGGCTGTCAGATGTTTGTGGTATATGGCTGAGATGTTTGTGGGATATGGCTGTGAGATTATTTGTGGGATTCGACTAGCAGATGTTTGTGGTATATCGCTGTTTGTGGAATATGGCTTGAGATGTTTGTGGGATATGGCTGTGAGATGTTTGTGGGATATTGATGTCAGATGTTTGTGGGATATGGCTGTCAGATGTTTGTGGGATATTGCTGTGAGATGTTTGTGGGATATGGCTGTGAGATATGGCTTTCAGATGTTTGTGGGACACAGCTACCAGATGTGTGTAGGATATGGCTGTCAGATGTGTGTGCGATATGGCTGTCAGATGTTTGTGAGATACGGCTGTCAGGTGTTTCTGGATATGGCTGTGTAATGTTTGTGGGATATGACTGTGAGATGAGATGCTTGTGGGATATGGCTGTCAGATGTTTGTGGGGTACGGCTGTCAGATGTTTGTGCGATATGGCTGTCAGATGTTTGTGGGATATGGCTGTCAGATGGTTGTTGATATGGCTGTCAGATGTTTGTGCGATATGGCTGTGAGATGTTTGTGGATATGTCTGTCAGAGGTTTGTGTGATATGGCTATCAGATGGTTGTGGATATGGCTGTCAGATGTTTGTGGGATATGGCTGTCAGATGTTTGTGGGATATGGCTGTCAGATGTTTGTGGGATATGGCTGTCAGATGTTTGTGGGATATGGCTGTCAGATGTTTGTGCGATATGGCTGTCAGATGTTTGTGGGATATGGCTGTCAGATGTTTCTGGGATATGGCTGTCAGATGTTTGTGAGATATGGCTTTCAGATGTTTGTGGATACGGCTATCAGATGTTTGTGGATACGGCTATCAGATGTTTGTGGATATGGCTGTCAGATGTTTGTGCAATATGGTTGTGCGATGTTTGTACGATATGGCTCTGAGATGTTTGTGGGATATGGCTTTCAGATGTTTTGTGGGATATGACTGTTAGATGTTTGTGGGATATGGCTTGAGATGTTTGTGGATAGGGCTGTGAGATGTTTGTGGGATATTGCTGTCAGATGTTTGTGGTATATAGCTGAGATGTTTGTGGGATATGGCTGTGAGATTATTTGTGGGATTTGAATGGCAGATGTTTGTGGTATATCGCTGTTTGTGGAATATGGCTTGAGATGTTTGTGGGATATGGCTGTTTGTTGGATATGGCTGTGAGATGTTTGTGGGATATTGCTGTCAGATGTTTGTGGGATATGGCTGTCAGATGTTGGTGGGATATGGCTGTGAGATGTTTGTGGGATATGGCTGTGAGATATGGCTTTCAGATGTTTGTGAGATATGGCTGTCAGATGGTTGTAGATATGGCTGTCAGATGTTTGTGGGATATGGCTGTCAGATATTTGTGGGATATGGCTGTCAGATGTTTGTGGGATATGGCTGTCAGATGTTTGTGAGATATGGCTTTCAGATGTTTGTGAGATATGGCTGTCAGATGGTTGTTGATATGGCTGTCAGATGTTTGTGGACATGGCTGTCAGATGGTTGTGGATATGGCTTTCAGATGTTTGTGGGATATGGCTTTCAAATGTTTGTGGGATATGGCTGTGAGATGTTTGTGTGATATGGCTGTGAGATGTGTGTAGTATATGGCTGTCAGATGTGTGTGGGACACACCTACCAGATGTGTGTGTGATATGGCTGTCAGATGTGTGTGCGATATGGCTGTCAGATGTTTGTGAGATACGGCTTTCAGATGTTTGTGGATATGGCTGTGAGATGTTTGTGGGATATGGCTGTCAGATATTTGTGGGATATGGCTTTTAGATGTTTGTGGGATATGGCTGTAAGATGTTTGTGGGATATGGCTGTGAGATGCTTGTTGGATATGGCTGTGAGATGTTTGTGGGATATGGCTGTCAGATGTTTGTGCGATATGGCTGTCAGATGTTTGTGGGATATGGCTGTCAGATGTTTTGTGGGATATGGCTGTGAGATGTTTGTGAGATACGGCTTTCAGATGTTTGTGATATATGGCTGTCAGATGTTTGTGAGATATGGCTGTCAGGTGTTTCTGGATATGGCTGTGTGATGTTTGTGCGATATGGCTGTGAGATGTTTGTGGGATATGGCTGTGAGATGTTTTTGGGATATGGCTGTCAGATATTTGTGGGATATGGCTTTTAGATGTTTGTGGGATATGGCTGTAAGATGTTTGTGGGATATGGCTGTGAGATGCTTGTGAGATATGGCTGTGTGATGTTTGTGGGATATGGCTGTCAGATGTTTGTGCGATATGGCTGTCAGATGTTTGTGGGATATGGCTGTGAGATGTTTTGTGGGATATGGCTGTGAGATGTTTGTGAGATACGGCTTTCAGATGTTTGTGATATATGGCTGTCAAATGGTTGTGGATATGGCTTTCTGATGTCTGTGGGATATGGCTGTGAGATGTTTGTGTGATATGGCTGTGAGATGTTTGTGGCAATGGCTGTGAGATGTTTGTGAGATATGGCTTTTAGATGTTTGTGGGATATGGCTGTGAGATGTTTGTGGGGTACGGCTGTCAGATGTTTGTGCGATATGGCTGTCAGATGTTTGTGGGATATGGCTGTCAGATGGTTGTTGATATGGCTGTGAGATGTTTGTGCGATATGGCTGTGAGATGTTTGTGGATATGTCTGTCAGAGGTTTGTGTGATATGGCTATCAGATGGTTGTGGATATGGCTGTCAGATGTTTGTGAGATATGGCTGTCAGATGTTTATGGGATATGGCTGTGAGATGTTTGTGGGATATGGCTGTCAGATGTTTCTGGGATATGGCTGTCAGATGTTTGTGAGATATGGCTTTCAGATGTTTGTGGATACGGCTATCAGATGTTTGTGGATATGGCTGTCAGATGTTTGTGCAATATGGTTGTGCGATATGGCTGTGAGATGTTTGTACGATATGGCTCTGAGATGTTTGTGGGATATGGCTTTCAGATGTTTTGTGGGATATGACTGTCAGATGTTTGTGGGATATGGCTTGAGATGTTTGTGGATAGGGCTGTGAGATGTTTGTGGGATATGGCTGTCAGATGTTTGTGGTATATGGCTGAGATGTTTGTGGGATATGGCTGTGACATTATTTGTGGGATTTGACTGGCAGATGTTTGTGGTATATGGCTGTTTGTGGAATATGGCTTGAGATGTTTGTGGGATATGGCTGTTTGTTGGATATGGCTGTGAGATGTTTGTGGGATATTGCTGTCAGATGTTTGTGGGATATGGCTGTCAGATGTTGGTGGGATATGGCTGTCAGATGTTTGTGGGATATGGCTGTAGATATGGCTTTCAGATGTTTGTGAGATATGGCTGTCAAGTGGTTGTGTATGTGGCTGTCAGATGTTTGTGGGATATGGCTGTCAGATATTTGTGGGATATGGCTGTCAGATGTTTGTGGGATATAGCTGTCAGATGTTTGTGAGATATGGCTTTCAGATGTTTGTGAGATATGGCTGTCAGATGGTTGTGGATATGGCTTTCAGATGTTTGTGGGATATGGCTTTCAGATGTTTGTGGGATATGGCTGTGAGATGTTTGTGGGATATGGCTGTGAGATGTTTGTGGATATGGCTGTGAGTTGTTTGTGTGATATGGCTGTTAGTTGTTTGTGGGATATGGCTGTGAGATGTTTGTGGGATATTGCTGTGAGATGCTTGTGGGATATGGCTATGAGATGTTTGTGGGATATGGCTGTCAGATGTTTGTGGGATACGGCTGTCAGATGTTTGTGGGATATGGCTGTCAGATGTTTGTGAGATGTTTGTGGGATATGGCTGTGAGATGTTTTGTGGGATATGGCTGTGAGATGTTTGTGAGATACGGCTTTCAGATGTTTGTGATATATGGCTGTCAGATGTTTGTGAGATATGGCTGTCAGGTGTTTCTGGATATGGCTGTGTGATGTTTGTGCGATATGGCTGTGAGATGTTTGTGGGATATGGCTGTGAGATGTTTTTGGGATATGGCTGTCAGATGTTTGTGCGATATGGCTGTCAGATGTTTGTGGACATGGCTGTCAGATGTTTGTGGATATGGCTTTCAGATGTTTGTGGGATATGGCTTTCAAATGTTTGTGGGATATGGCTGTGAGATGTTTGTGTGATATGGCTGTGAGATGTGTGTAGTATATGGCTGTCAGATGTGTGTGGGACACACCTACCAGATGTGTGTGTGATATGGCTGTCAGATGTGTGTGCGATATGGCTGTCAGATGTTTGTGAGATACGGCTTTCAGATGTTTGTGGATATGGCTGTGAGATGTTTGTGGGATATGGCTGTCAGATATTTGTGGGATATGGCTTTTAGATGTTTGTGGGATATGGCTGTAAGATGTTTGT
>JABXNX010003674.1:0-24417 GCA_014843695.1 Archivesica marissinica | reverse complement strand
GTATGTGTGTGTATGTGTGTGTATGTGTGTGTATGTGTGTGTATGTGTGTGTATGTGTGTGTATGTGTGTGTATGCATGCATGCATGCATGCATGCATGCATGTATGCATGTATGTATGTATGTATTTATTTGTGTATGTCTTTGCCATAGTTTATACTTATGCAAATGGCCAAAGGCAATGTATTGCTGATAATGCCAATACACTTGAAACTTTAAACTTGAAGTTATTCATGAGTTTGTAAATAAACATTCATAATCAGCATAGCTACTAATTCCCCCCAAATGAAATTCTAACATGGCCGGTATTTGTCTTGAAAGAATGTACTTGTCATGATAGTTGTATTGTATGGATGTTATATGTACAGATGTTATATGTCATGTTTATCTTGATAAATAAAATATGTTTAAACCAAAGAATGTACCGTGTTTATATCTGCAGTAAAGCATTGTTTAGCCGTTTGACGTCATATTGTTAGCATTTTTGTAGTTTTGTGACGTCATTTAACGCTTTTTGGATATTTTGGACATGTTAATATCGAAATGATATGTGTCTTCCAGTTATTTATTGGCGAATCAAACATGGTTTGTCGTTCTGAGCGCCGGAATTAACCGCGTAGGCCTACGGTTACTTGTCAGAACTCCAAACCATGTTTTATTCGCCAATATATAACGGACAAAAACATAGTATTTCATAAACAACGTATATTTCGGAGGATGAAGTGATATGTATGGCTTGACCTGAGAATATCCCGACATAAAATTGTGGCATAAAAAACCAGTATCTTATAACACTATAAAACAGATTTCTGTCCGCCGACTTTTCCCTAATGATATGCATAAACAGTATCAGTAAGAACAGTGTTAAATGAAATGGAATTGTATAGAACTGTTGTCTATATTTTTGTTCACCGATTTGTCCCTGATGAAATGCATTAACACTATATACCGATGAAAACTGTTAAACAGTTGACTGTATTTCTACCAAGTTGGAGACTAGATTTCTGTTCACCGACAAGTCTATATCGAATTCACAGAGGAAACAGTGTAGAATGCTGTGCACCGTGAGACTACGCATGTTCCGTGACGGATGGCTGTGTTATACTGACCTATATATCTGCGATCATACATCATGTACACGTCTAGCATTTGTATATCCAGTAGGAGGTAGCCACGTACAAATTGATTGATTAATAATAATATTGCAACATAATAAACTCAAACGCAACATCAAGTGAATAATGATGCTGTCACTAGTAATAGTTTACTGACTCTATCCATTCCTGTTCAGAAAGGAGAAATTGCACTGTAGGCATAGGCCCTATGTGAGTATCGCAGTACTTGCGTGTTCATAACCATGGATAACTAAATTACATGTATTATGAGAATGTGCCATGTCCATGCATAATCAAGGGTACGGAAAGTGCATATATTCTATTCCTCTTCTCTAAAGTGAAAGAAGGAACAGACACTGTTAAATGTACCATGGACATGCCAAAAGGTGATATTACTGACACAGAGACACTAAAATCCAAGTCAATTTGGTTTCACTTCTGTCAAGAATGAAACACATATTAACAACACTAGCAAACAAGGAACAATAGATAGCGTATATGAAAACACTGAAACACAGGTTGAACTTATTGACAACATGAAACGGATATGGAAATGCATAAAATGTAATTATTTGTACTTATATACAAGAGGACATAGAAAACGTACACGTTGGACAAGTGTGTTTTTACATGAAAATCAATAACTATATAAATACATAGTTTTAAACATTTTGGAATATTTTTAGTTGTTCAATTTGTGCTTTGTAATAAAGATGTGATATATCTTTGATGGAATCTTTCGTATTTCGTTTTCATGTAATGCTAATCATATAATGTAGGTTTGCGTTTTCTATGTCCTCTAGTATATGTATGATGGAATCCTTCGTATTTCGTTTTCATGTAATGCTAATCATATAATGTAGGTGTGCGTTTTCTATGCCCTCTAGTATATAATGTAGGTGTGTGTTTTCTATGCCCTCTAGTATATAATGTAGGTGTGTGTTTTCTATGCCCTCTAGTATATAATGTAGGTGTGCGTTTTCTATGTCCTCTAGTATATAATGTAGGTGTGTGTTTTCTATGCCCTCTAGTATATAATGTAGGTGTGTGTTTTCTATGTCCTCTAGTATATAATGTAGTTGTGTGTTTTCTATGCCCTCTAGTATATAATGTAGGTGTGTGTTTTCTATGTCCTCTAGTATATAATGTAGTTGTGTGTTTTCTATGCCCTCTAGTATATAATGTAGGTGTGTGTTTTCTATGTCCTCTAGTATATAATGTAGTTGTGTGTTTTCTATGCCCTCTAGTATATAATGTAGGTGTGTGTTTTCTATGCCCTCTAGTATATAATGTAGGTGTGTGTTTTCTATGCCCTCTAGTATATAATGTAGTTGTGCGTTTTCTATGTACTCTAGTATATAATGTAGGTGTGTGTTTTCTATGCCCTCTAGTATATAATGTAGGTGTGTGTTTTCTATGCCCTCTAGTATATAATATAGGTGTACGTTTTCTATGCCCTCTAGTATATAATGTAGGTGTGCGTTTTCTATGCCCTCTAGTATATAATGTAGGTGTGTGTTTTCTATGTCCTCTAGTATATAATATAGGTGTGCGTTCTCTATGTCCTCTAGTATATAATGTAGGTGTGCGTTCTCTATGTCCTCTAGTATATAATGTAGGTGTGCGTTCTCTATGTCCTCTAGTATATAATGTAGGTGTGTGTTCTCTATACCCTCTAGTATATAATGTAGTTGTGCGTTTTCTATGCCCTCTAGTATATAATGTAGTTGTGCGTTTTCTATGCCCTCTAGTATATAATGTAGTTGTGCGTTTTCTATGCCCTCTATTATATAATGTAGGTGTGCGTTTTCTATGCCCTCTAGTATATAATGTAGTTGTGCGTTTTCTATGCCCTCTAGTATATAATGTAGTTGTGCGTTTTCTATGCCCTCTAGTATATAATGTAGGTGTGCGTTTTCTATGCCCTCTAGTATATAATGTAGGTGTGCGATTTCTATGCCCTCTAGTATATAATGTAGTTGTGCGTTTTCTATGCCCTCTAGTATATAATGTAGGTGTGCGTTTTCTATGCCCTCTAGTATATAATGTAGGTGTGCGTTTTCTATGCCCTCTAGTATATAATGTAGGTGTGCGTTTTCTATGCCCTCTAGTATATAATGTAGTTGTGCGTTTTCTATGCCCTCTAGTATATCATGTACGTGTGCGTTCTCTATGTCCTCTAGTATATAATGCAGGTGTGTGTTTTCTATGCCCTCTAGTATATCATGTACGTGTGCGTTCTCTATGTCCTCTAGTATATAATGTAGGTGTGCGTTCTCTATGTCCTCTAGTATATAATGTAGGTGTGCGTTTTCTATGCCCTCTTGTATACTAACCATTAGCTAATAGATGAAAGAGTTAAACAATATTCACAACATGACGGTAATGGTAATTCAGAATTAAACTAGAAATGGTAATGATAATGATAAAACCACACGTATGACAAGACAACAACACTCTGCACAAAGCAAATGCATATAATGATGGTTCTATAAGGCAACACTGTCATGCAGGATACCGAACTCGAAGCAGATATATACGGCATTAACAAACGTAATGCTGAACGTTGAACTGACTTACAACATAATGAAAGTAACACATACACACATACTAGTAATCCTGGGTTAATGAAGAATTAAATAATACAAAACTGCAACGAATATCGACAGTGAAGTACTGGATAACTGTAGCAATGATATACACAGTACAGTAAATAATGAACTGGTATATAGATACATGGATATTAATATAATTATAGTATGTACACACTATGATGTGATCAAAGCGAAGTTAGATTTCATATGACCAATTCTTATTCAGTGTATAATAGTACCTATTTTGTATATCAGTGTTTTATAATTGTTTTAGAGCAGTTTTTAATATCCGATTAGCAGGGATATTGCAGCTTTATTCCTATACTGTGATAAATGAGTGTGTATAATTGTGTTCATCTCTTATACCTCCATGTTGGAGTGGCATTGTAATTGTATTATGTAAACTATATAATTATGTAATATTATTGTAAATATTGTACGTACAATGATGAGATGTAAATAAAGAGTATTACTAGTACAGAAAATGATAAACACTGCAAAAACAATTATTTAAGCGTCGTCAGCGAAATGCAAGATGAGACTGATAATATAAACAAATTATATTCACAAATTTAACAAAAAATTACATAATAAAAACAGACGCCTCTGTAAAATAATAAAACAGGGTTTGGCACAATTACGAATCATCTCTCGGTTTGAAAATAGGAAACAATATTTATCATAATCGGACATTGAGTAGAAATTGATATTGCACGCATATGATTTTGCGAATAAATCTTAAGTCTGAAATCATTGTAAACTGGACAATTCAATATTACATGCATTTCGTTTTCAATAGTAGCAATATCACAAAACGGACAAATCCTAGACTCCTCTGGTAAACCTTCATACCGACAAAAGTCTCTATCCTAATGGGGCCCCAGTCGAAATTTGCAAAAAGCAGAACGATGTATGTACAAGTTTACAATATTGCTCTGCTATATAGTCAGTTTTAAACAATTTATACACTCTCAATTTATTCCGTCCGACCAGAGGGACCTATGACATTGTTTATCTTGGTTGACCAAGAGTTTATATACTTCTCGTATGCTTTGACCTCTGCATTACCTCTGCGAAAGAACGAAATATAGGATTAGCAAAGCTAGTGTACATACTATTAGGAAAATCATTAACCTCATAATGGCTCTCATTAAAATGCCAAGTTCTACATGAACGAGTAGCTGTACCGTATGCCCAGAGTGCCATTCGCCTAATGATCCTTGCGGTATCCATTTGCAGTGTCATTTAAATTATGCTAGCACAAGGCACATAGCTATCTTGCAAATGTTAGTTTATACAAATTTATTTTAGCTCGATTGCGAAACAAGTTCTTATAACTTATATTAATCACTCTCGAGACCTCATTCCTGATGGAATCCATCGCCACGAGGGAGAAAGAAGAGGCAATGTGGAATTTAAATGCCTTGCCTAAGGGCATAGTCGTAACGGCTCCAGCGGGGCTCGAACTCCGGACCTTTCGCACCTGAAGCGAACGCTCAACCACTGCGCTATCACGACTTCCACGTCTTGCAAATGTTAATTACCACGATGATAAAAAATGTGCACTTTTTATGTAAGTTACATATTTTATTAAAATATAATAAAGAACTATTTTGCTTTTATTATAAGACACATATCAAATCAATATTACATGTATTTACACATAGATATAAATATAAATGGCTGTGGGAGCTCATTGGTATAAAATGTATGCTTTATGTTTGCACTGTTCGCTAACTGTATATACTATGTATGTATGTCCTCATGCGCTTGAAAGCCTACTGGAATTTAATAAAATAAACTAAACATATTTTATTATAATGAGTGAAGAAAATAATCCTTCACACATTGTACTAATTTACTCCAATCATGTAGGTACTAAATTAGCCTGTATGTTTTTCTTGATATCAATTTTACCTCTAAAGCAAGTGCACAGTTTCCTTTTGGTGTCAATATAATTATGTGTTCCGTTACCATGGCGACACGGTCTTCGCTTTATCAGTTAGTTTGTTCTTACAACATATATATGTCAGAATGTTCGTGTGTATGTCTGTGATAGAAACTGTGACTCCTGTAACACCGGCTTATGTGTGGCATCCGTGGTACAGTGGTAGAGCGTCGGATTTGGAATTGAACAGTCCCGGGTTCGATACTCAGTCAGGCCACGTATGTAGTGTCATTGAGCATGGCACCTCACACACATTGCTTAGTACTGGTTAACCACTTAGGTCGGCTAAGCCTGCCCAGGAAAACATGTATAGGTCCCCGCAAGGGGTTTGACATTAATGGAACATACATACATATCTTCGTAAAATTTAATGTGCCATCAATGTTTATCAGAAACATTGGGGGGGGGGGGGGAGAGGGCAGTTTACTACTGTTGTTAGAACTTGTTGCCCAACCCATTTTGCGTTTTCTTTGCTGTGTCATGATTATGCAAGTAATGTAAAATGTCTGCTTTGTCATGATTATGCATGTAATAACAAACCAATATGATTAAACTCAACTACAAGACATGTTTAGGTTTTGCATTGCGGTTTGAAGCAATGATCTGAAGTTTATTATTTGCTGGCTGATAGTTGTAAGAGCATTCTATATGAGTCAGTCATTAAAGTGAACACACCTAATGTAACATCAATATATGAGTCAGTCATTAAAGTGAACACACCTAATGTAACATCAATATATGAGTCAGTCATTAAAGTGAACACACCTAATGTAACATCAATATATGAGTCAGTCATTAAAGTGAACACACCTAATGTAACATCAATATATGAGTCAGTCATTAAAGTGAACACACCTAATGCAACATCAACATATTTGTGTATAAACATCAACATATTTGTGTATAATTTGGTTTAAACATATTTATTCGTTCATATTAATGTACATTACATATATATTGTATACAAAACCAGAATGGATTAAATCGAAAGCTTATAGCTTATTGAGATTATATCCATTAAATATAGAAGTGTGTGCACGATGGGCGATTACCAGATAAACGTATTGTGTAGTAATAGTTAATAGTTTATACAAATTAATTTTAGCTCGATTGCGAAACAAGTTCTTTCAAACTTATATTAATCACTCTCGAGACCTCATTCCTGATGGAATCCATCGCCATGAAGGAGAGAAGAGGCAATGTGGAATTTAAATACCTTGCCTAAGGGCACAATCGTAACGGCTCCAGCGGGGCTCGAACTCCGGACCTTTCGCACCTGAAGCGAACGCTCAACCACTGAGCACCTGAAGCGAACGCTCAACCACTGAGCACCTGAAGCGAACGCTCAACCACTGAGCTATCACGACTTCCACATGTAGTAATACCAAGCTATATAATAAGTGTATGAAAATATAGCTTTTTATTGAGTGAAAAACTAACAAAATGAGAATCGGGAGGTGTTAGAAAGCGACAGAATAACAGAAAACAAACACTTTTTTAAGTGAATCAATCTCTGCTAGTGCACCAGTCAGCTTTGTTTACAGATTGTTAAAAACGTTTAGACTTTTCTATGAATTTAAGGACAGATATGTATAGTTTGATAGACTTATAGTTAATTTTAGAAATACATTGATGACGTATTGTTTATATTCATTGTTCCGCTGTTTCTGGTTTAACCCTTTCAACACCACATACCTCTAAATAGACTTACAAAAAGTGTACATCCAGATGAACCGGCCCGTGACGAGCCGCCTCATCGGGATCTGCACGTTTTGCCAGTAATATTACTATTTTTAGACAAAATTACCTGTTCACTTATTTATTAACCCATTCAGCACCAGTAACTGACATGTACCGTGTTGAATGAGTTAATAAATAAGTGAACAGTCCATGTCAGTTACTGGTGTTGAATGGGTTAATAAATAAGTGAACATTCCATGTCAGTTACTGGTGTTGAATGGGTTAATAAATAAGTGAACATTCCATGTCAGTTACTGGTGTTGAATGGGTTAATAAATAAGTGAATTATCCAGTGTGACTTCCCTAACTTCACAGACATCTACAATTGTCACTACCATCACAAATTGTGTCCCTCACATAACACGAGTGTTCATCTTATAACACATCACAGACCATATCTCATACACAGGGATTCGGCACGTTTGGGGGTACTAGTATATATATTTAAGTACAGGGATTCTACTCTGTGGGATGTCAGATTTCGCATCGATCAGTAAAATGGCCCTATCTGAAACAATTTTGTACAAAGCTGTCCAAATATAACGCCTATCCCGAGTCTTTATATTGTTCTTCAAATAAAACACAACTTTAAGCTGCATGCATGTATACTTTGCAAACAATTGCCACACACATTGGCCATAGCAGGTCACATTTCCATACTAGGACACGGGTTCTGTCAGCAACAAAAAAAATCTTCGACGGGAGAGTTTTAACTGTGAATAACATTATCAATAAAATGTGTTTCCACTAACCTGTATGTTTATTCGGCAAAAATGTACGTCAAAAAGAGATTTCGTAGCATTTTCAATTTGTTTTGAAAAATTCAAAAGCGGCGCAATTCGCGTTGAAACGAGCGTTCTGATTGGATTATGATTGTTCTTCATATATAAAAAAGCATCTTGTTACATTCTAATAATCCAATCAGAACGCTCGTTTTAACGCTGGTTTCAACGCGAATTGCGCCGCTTTAGAAATTTTCAAAACAAATTGAAAATGCTACGAAATCTCTTTTTGACGTACATTTTTGCCGAATAAACCTACACGTTAGTGGAAACACATTTTATTGATAATGTTATTCACAGTTAAAACTCTCCCGTCGAAGATTTTTTTTTGTTGCTGACAGAACCCGTGTCCTAGTATGGAAATGTGACCTGCTATGGCCAATGTATGTGGCAATTGTTTGCAAAGTATACATGCATGCAGCTTAAAGTTGTGTTTTATTTGAAGAACAATATAAAGACTCGGGATAGGCGTTATATTTGGACAGCTTTGTACAAAATTGTTTCAGATATGGCCATTTTACTGATCGATGCGAAATCTGACATCCCACAGAGTAGAATCCCTGTACTTAAATATATATACTAGTACCCCCAAACGTGCCGAATCCCTGTGATCTCATACAGACGACATTAAACTTTTATACAATGCCTTATCCGAGGTAAATATTAACCGGTAAAACCTAAAATAAACATTTTGACAAATCTCGTGCGAACAAGAAGCAATAAAGCATGTACGAAGCTTATAAAATATGCAATGGCTTCATTCTGGTCTGGGATGAAGACGGCACGATCTTCCATATTGAGGATATGGAAATATGTTATCACTCGGTGGAGAAGTTAGTTCTTTCATATAACACATACAGCTTGCCCACTATATATACAGTGGTGGAACCTATGCTCGCAGCTCGCGATATCCATATGCTCGCGGTATCCCTATGCTCGCGGTATCCTTATGCTCGCGGTATCCCTATGCTCGCGGCTCGCGGTATCCCTATGCTCGCGGTATCCCTATGCTCGCGGTATATTCGCGGTATCCCTATGCTCGCTGTATTTTCCGAAAAACGCCTTGCCTTATAGAACAGTACTTGTGCAGATACCCGACTGTCCTTGCCTGCAACGGAGGCGACCGATAATATGCTTTCAACGTTATCCGTATCAATAGCCGCGCGTGCGGATCACGTGACAAATCCATCTGTTATAATTGACTTCCATAAATGTCAATCATAATATTACAGAAATATACCCTAAGCCGAAAACAGTACCTGCAGCGGTAAATTCTTCTTCCACTAAATCAAATTTGTGCTTTTCATACCAATAAATGGTTATTTGTTAAATTTAGCTCATACAAATGTATTCATATGATTAAGCAATGAAATCTGGTATACCGCGAGGATAGGTTCACTTCAAGCTGAAACTACTGCTGTTTACGTATGTATGTATGTTCCGTCAAACCCCTTGCGGGGACCTAGCCATGTTTTCCTGGGTAGGCCTAGCCGACCTAAGTGGTTAACCAGTACTAAGCAATGTGTGTCAGGTGCTTTGCTCAATGACACTACATACGTGGCCTGACCGACTATCGAACCCGGGACCGTTCGATTCCAAATCCGACGCTCTACCACTGTACCACGGACGCCACACGTATGGCGTGTCCATAGCCAGCATGGTGACATAGGTCACGTGATGACGCAAACAAACAGCATGACTTTGTATGGTTTATTCACATTACGTTTTGTGTGAAAGAACAAGAACGGTACGTTTTTCTGTTCTTTTATCGGTTGATAATATATGCAAACTACCGCGAGAATAGGTTCCACCACTATAGTATAATAATAATAATGATAATAATGATAATAATGATAATAATGATAATAATAATACTAATAATAAAGACTTTATTTTACGAGAGAATTCAATTAACCAAAGTTAATCTACCATGAGGCCCTCAACATATATACAAAACAAATGCAATGAAAGATAGAACTATAAGTGAAAACTGCACGTTGGAATTATATACTTTATAAGTCATGTTAATATGTTATGGAATATGATGATATATGGACTTGTCTAGTAGAGTAGAAAATGTGCTAAATACTGTGTACAATATCGTCTGAAGTAATACTAGTAGGAACTATGTGATTAGTTTGTATTGTTATTGTTCCACCATTGATTAGAGTGCGTCTCCAATAGATATACACCAATGAATGGAAAAAGTGCCGACACAAATAGAATTATAACCTATTCACGTACATTTTACTATTTGTGCATTTTATTAGTGGACCGGGAACAAGTATAGTCCGTATATCTTTCACTTGCAATGTGTGGAATGTGTCTTTTTCCCATAAGACGATCATTGCCGAAACGACAGAAACACAATCAGCATGCTACAAATCAACACGTTACCTGCCAACACTTGACATGTTTACATATCACGCTCTCGTGTCACTTGGGAACACTGAGTATGTTTCTATTGGACAGGGGAATCATCCCACTCGACACTATACGCCGGGATAAAGCCGGTACATTTCAGCAGGTCTAATTCCACTAATTGCATGGCACAACGCTGTGGTATATAAACTAATATTATAGTCGTAATAGTCGTACCCTGTGTATGTGGACATATTTGCGTGGAACTTATGCCTTGGCTGAGAAACTAATATGGGAACATCTGAAGATTCAATAAAGCTACAGTAGACGCCCACGTTTGTTGAAAGTTGCCTGGCTTAGACTGGGACGTTGCATTGGTGGTGTCAAACGAGTATACACCACCATGTACCCTGTAGTCATTGACATCTTCAATGCTCATTATAAAAGCATGTTACTGGTATGAGGTTAATTGTTAATAGATTAACGGCCACGGTGACCCGTGTTCTTAGTCTCCAGCGGAATGCCATGTCTAATGCTGTACCAGCAGTGTTTACTTATAGTTATGTCATTATAGGTCATACTGGGTGCCTGGGTTCGAATCTGTTACTGTTCGATCCCTTGTCCCGACAATGTGGAATTAGGGCCGGATTTGGGCTATCCATGTAAGCCCGCTGAATCTCATATTCCACACAGTAACCTTTAATACATAGTGACTGGGGTCCAGGGTCATGAGGATGCCAATAGTATGCCTCGGTAAACCGTTCGGGACATCGTTCACAAGGACCCGAGCATGTTTGAGCCAGTAATGTAGTCCGACAGTCTGGGTGTTTATTGGAATGTAAACGTCTCGTCTTGACAGGATCAAATTGCGTCAAATAATCGGTGTTGGAATTAGCAGTTATATGGTCTTATTAATTACATTATAATTAATACATTCACTAGTATATCCTTTAATTACATGTACATACATAAGGTGTTATTACACTACTGCATGCTTGGTGATAAGAAAGTATAGTATGGCTAAAAGTCCATTTCATGGCCGAAAAACTACTGCATGCTTGGTGATAAGAAAGTATAGTATGGCTAAAAGTCCATTTCATGGCCGAAAACAAACAATATATTCTACTATGTCTAGTCACATTACAACAATTACAGGATCTTCGATTTGTGACGAATTAGTAATCAGAGCTTATTTAGTATACGTTTAATTTTCTCTGTATAAAGGAGCGAGTGCATAGTACAGTAAAGTATTTGCAAGTAAACGGAGACCCAAAGTAAACATTTTAAGCTTAACGATTAATTAACGACAAGTTATATGCTTGTATTAATATATATTCCCGTTAACAAATTTCCAGTGTATCCAGTAGGTGGCGCTAAGCAGTAATAACATCATGTTTGTTACTTTTGATAAATGGCTTCCAGTGAAACGAAAGTATAATCTGAGAGCTCTTAAGCTTATATTCTCTGGAAAGAAATAGTGTAAAATCTTCAATAAATCAAAGACATGAAATGAAGAAAAGTGAATCTTTAAAAGAAATATCTTCAGAAACGAAATCAAGTCAGACATGATAACAGTATTGTAGTTGTACAGTACATAATGTACAGACTGTACTGACATTGATACCAAACGATAAACTGTCAGGCATAGTCCCAATTGAGTATTACATGTAGTTCATACGATGCTATGCATAGAGCCATCGAATATGGATAAAAGATTAGTCGTTGACATGTTGCAAGGTGGTCTATTGCTCGTGACATTGTGACTATGGACATGTGCTGGTAGCAACGAATCACATCATGTCACATAGACTGAAATGAGTGAATGTGAACAAGGAATGACGCGGCTTCTACTTGATGACAATTCAGATTATTTAACTAACCTTTGTAAAATGTATAACACAGTTAGACACATTGATGTCTAGCAATTGAAAATACAAATACAAGTGTTTACTATATGCCCATCGTTTGATTGGACGCCATGCACATCTCCAACTCACTAACTGTATCTCCAGTATGCATAACGGAGGACAAACCGTTAGAGCACAACTATTATTAAGTAATTTGCGGCTCAAATTGAACAAGTCCGTCACAAATCGAACACTCTCATACATATTTACCTGAACAGGGTCGTATTGATCCTTATGGTCTTTGGTCTTCTTGTGTTTCTAAAATCGATCAAGTCGTTTCTCGTTAGGACAAAATAAATAGAAACCCTTCTCACATTTCAAACTCGTTACTGTGAACGTTATGTATATATTTTATTATATTAACTTGAAATGTTCGCCGTTTACTAATGTATTTAAATTAAGACGAGTGACAGATTGAGAGCATCAACTAGTCTGAGAAATGTTTTTGTACAATGCTGAGGTAGGAACTTGAAATATCAACACGAGGTATTACATTGTGTATATTAAAAGAAGTAAACTATGTTTATTTTATAATGAACATTGTACACAAACTTTGTAGATTATTTATATTTAATGTTTATTATGAAATTAAGAAGGAAAATAAAATAGAATAAGTGAATATACATGGTGAGAAAAATATGTAACCAACTGGTTCGAATCCAGGACCTTTCGCTTACAGGGAAAACGATCTACCATCTGAGCTAGCCGGACGTTTGCACAGAATACTCCTCAATGAAGTTATATGAAGCTATTTTTACATACGGGAACATATTGTTATTTAAAGAAACACATTTATTTTAAAAGTAAAAACAAGAAATATACCAAGAAACGCACACCCACAATTAGCCGTATGTAGAAACTAGCCATGTTTAAATGCTTCACTATGTATGACAGCACTTTCCATTTAATCCCATTTCTCATATATTTATTTAATTTTAGTTTTTAATTTGTCCTAGGGATCAGCTATTATTACGTCTTCATAATATAACATATTATCTTTTTTTTCACGTACATCACACACATTTGTTCTAAGCAACCAATGGCATTCGCTTTAAAAGTATTCTTTATTTACACTTCGCTTACATTTCCCAAACTTGTGTTAATATTTTCCAATTGTAATGATGTCCATGCCATATGACATTTCATACACAGTATTATATATTATCGCTGGCTTTCTGGTCGGCGACTTATAACAGTTTCGATTTCAATTAGCGGACGTTATTTTCAGAGGAGACTGCTTTCAAAAACGTTCAATGTACATTCAAAAGAGGCATCAGTCTTGATTCAAAAGTTGAGCTAAATTGGATGACATTTCAGGAAAGTGTTAATTTTCAAAAATCAATCTACACTCTTTGGTATTAGTGAACTGTATAATCATGGACATGCATTGTATAATAGGCAAATATTAATAACAAATCAGTGTACATAGTGTATCCAGTGATACCATTCATAGCAAGTGTATTTGGCATTCATATGTTTACAGCGTGACACGATTTCTCATAGTGCATATACATACTATTGTGTAAAATTCGGCGAAAATGTTATCGTCAATCACCCTATTTCCGGACACCACCTGTTTTCGAATGTGTTTGCAAATGACGTCATCGCTGTCAGTAGCCGGTACTTGTATTGTATGGTAGAAGCTAAGACTGCCAGCACAGAAATGACCAAAAACAGATCAATATTCACATTTTATTTCGAAAATATATAAATGTTGATGATTTTCATAAGTTTTATTCATGTGTACCCTAACAATCCGTTACACAGAGTTATATGCGAGGACATATTTGTTTATGTTTGCAACTGGGATAGTCAAATGCTGGCTTTACAAGGTCACGTGTCAATCATGGGACAATACCGACAAACACAATTCTGGTACATGAAATTTGATTGGTGACCGAAGCTCAGGTCCTATTTTTTACGACATTTTGAATTAACATTTGAGTGAAATTATGGTTTTATTTTAAAAGATGTTATGCAATCTGAGCTTAGTTAAGCGTTTTAAATGCTAGAATGATCACATTACATAGTAATATGATTTCATCTACTATAAAATAGACTGACTAGAAGCTATTCACATTCAAACCTTATATGACCGAATACCGTTACGCACGTGGTTAATTTGAGAACAAAGATTCTGTTTTGTACCATAGTTGATCTGTATAACATTTGTTGCTATTTTCCCGTTAGGATCAGAATAGCGGTATTAGTTTTGTAAATCATTGCTAAGACTTACTACCATTTTCAAATTATTTGTCACGTGACCACGTGACACGTTCCAAGAGGACTTATTTGGTTACCGCGATCGTAGCATTCATTTTCTTGTTTACTGGTGGGTAATCATGTATCACATATTTTCAGATTACTCATTAGAGCAAAGAAAAATGCTAAAACATTATATATTATATAGTTGCTTTCAAATATTTTCTAACCTCCATAAAATGGCTAGTACCGAGAAAATAGCACCACACAGCTATATCATTCATAATAGACATTCAGTGCTGATACAAGGTAGTGTATTGGCCTGCCGCAAAGCAACGTTATGGTTTATAAAAAGCAAGCATTGAATCCAAATAAGTCAGTGTGTATCAATCAATGTTAGGTGCAAAGTAAGCTCTGTTATATAGCACACATTCAGAAAAATTGATTTGTGTATGTTCAAGCAGCATTCAATTAATGTATACCAGATTGTCCTCACTACCATTGGATGAACGTTGTCTTTGTCAAACTGTCAAATGTACAAGTTAATGTATTAACAACGTTGATGCAACAAGCATAGTTAGTTTACATTGTTGCTACTAATAGGAACCAACTTAAACTACCTTGCACAGCACATGAGAGCAAATTGAACTATAGTACCGGTCACATAATGGTCATTGGATGCAGATCATAGAAAGCAAGCTTAACTATCATAGCGAGCTGTGGTAGCGTACAGCAATGGATGACCATATAAACCAAACTGCACTACCTATGTGGTAGTGTACAACAATGGATGACAATATTAACCAAACTAAACTACCTATGTGGTAGTGTACAACAATGGATGACCATATTAACCAAACTAAACTACCTATGTGGTAGCGTACAGCAATGGATGACCATATTAACCAAACTAAACTACCTATGTGGTAGTGTACAGCAATGGATGACCATATTAACCAAACTAAACTACCTATGTGGTAGTGTACAACAATGGATGACCATATTAACCAAACTAAACTACCTATGTGGTAGTGTACAACAATGGATGACAATATAAACCAAACTAAACTACCACTGTGGTAGCGTACAGCAATGGATGACAATATTAACCAAACTAAACTACCACTGTGGTAGCGTACAGCAATGGATGACAATATTAACCAAACTAAACTACCACTGTGGTAGCGTACAGCAATGGATGACAATATAAACCAAACTAAACTACCACTGTGGTAGCGTACAATAATGGATGACAATATAAACCAAACTAATCTCCCACTGTGGTAGCGTACAGCAATGGATGACCATATAAACCAAACTGAACTACCTCTGTGGTAGCGTACATTGTAACAATGGCCATATAAACCGAAACTGAACTACCTTAGCGTGTCGCTATTATTGGCCATACAAACAGAAATGGAACTACAGTGCCGATATTGATGACCATAGAAACCAGACAGAACTATCATAGCGGATAGCGATAGAATCTAAAATGAACACCAGCTCGGTAATGGTGGCTAAGTAAACCAAGCTTCATTACACGGTACATAAGTGTAATCAAACTAACTACAGTAGCGGGTCACCAGCTACAAGTACACCGTACAACCAATTCACACCTATGGAACGATAAATACAGTGTGCAATCGTTGTGTTGTATCTGCATTTTGCTCTGAGCAAATAATGTTTATCATATTAATTGGGTGATATACATGTATATCCAGGTTTCGAATTGATACTTATGTATACAAGTAGAAACATGTGTACGTTACCAAATAATTGTTTTGAACGAAAAACAAAATATGTTTGTTTCTGGTCTCGTGATTCATCAATTGTGCCGATGGGATATTTTATTTTAGTAATGGCTTTGCTATCGGGAGTCTGTCTAGGAAGTAGCTCTAAAGTCACATGTCAGTAATGACTTTGCTATCAGGAGTCTGTCGCGGAAGTAGCTCTAAAGTCACATGTCATTAATGGCTTTGCTATCGGAAGTCTGTCTAGTAAGTAGCTCTAAAGTCACATGTCATTAATGGCTTTGCTATGGGGAGTCTGTCTAGGAAGTAGCTCTAACGTCACATGTCATTAATGGCTTTACTATGGGGAGTCTGTCTAGGAAGTAGCTCTAAAGTCACATGTCATTAATGGCTTTGCTATCAGGAGTCTGTCTAGGAAGTAGCTCTAAAGTCACATGTCATTAATGGCTTTGCTATCGGGAGTCTGTCTAGGAAGTAGCGCTAAAGTCACATGTCATTAATGGCTTTGCTATGGGGAGTCTGTCTAGGAAGTAGCGCTAAAGTCACATGTCATTAATGGCTTTACTATCGGGAGTCTGTCTAGGAAGTAGCTCTAAAGTCACATGTCATTAATGGCTTTGCTATCAGGAGTCTGTCTAGGAAGTAGCGCTAAAGTCACACGTCATTAATGGCTTTGCTATCGGGAGTCTGTCTAGGAAGTAGCGCTAAAGTCACATGTCATTAATGGCTTTGCTATCAGGAGTCTGTCTAGGAAGTAGCTCTAAAGTCACATGTCATTAATGGCTTTGCTATCGGGAGTCTGTCTAGGAAGTAGCGCTAAAGTCACATGACATTAATGGCTTTGATAGCTGACAACGCCAGTAGTTCACGATTTTATGACCCAGTCTGTTTTCTTGACATTGCGGACTCGTCCTGGAACGTCGCTTGTGAAATTAAAACATTTTAAATACGACAACGAATTAGTGTATACAAATTTATTTTAGGTCGATTGCGAAACAAGTTCTTACAACTTATATTAATCACTCTTGAGACCTCATTCCTGATGGAATCCATCGCCACGAGGGAGAGAGAAGAGGCAATGTGGAATTTAAATGCCTTGCCTAAGGGCACAATCGTAACCGCTCCAGTGGGGCGCAAACTCGGGGACTTTCGCACCTGAAGTGAACGACTTCCACTGCGCTATCCCGACTTCCACAACGACTACGTGTACAACGAAAGTCGGAAAATACCAATTTAGGTAATGGTATTTGTAAATGTGACCCGACGTTAAATAAACCTTCTTGTAGCTTGTATGAAGAACACGGTATACATGTATTGCTAAATGCGGATATGGACGTATTGAATCTAAGGACTTCTACATATTGACAGGATAAATTAATATTTAAAATAATTAAATTACTGACCTATCATAAACGACAGTCCAAGACGAATGCGGTGATAACTGGTATTAATAGCATTGTTGGTTTAAACATATTTATTCGTTCATTATGTACAGTACATATCTATTGTATAGTTATACAAACGAAAATGGATTTAATCGGAAGCTAAAAGCTTATTGTGATTATCTCCATAGCGTTGTTGGACAGTATTTGGTGTCGTTGGAAAAAAGGGTGGTGTCCATTCACCGTAGCTCTTTCACCGCCAATGTCGCATCAGAGCGACTTTGCAAAAAGCAGATTACCCGATCAGACAGAATAGCGCATGCCGTCTGATCAGGCTATATGATGATTGCTCTTCAGACAGTGGATCGAAACACATGTCCGAATAGCAAACAACATAGATCCTGATCAGACGGGGCGTTACGCCGAGGCTGATCTGGATCTATGTTGTTTGCACAGTCGCTGAAAGAGTTAAACTGAATAGAAATCGACATTTCTGCTGAAATGATTTATAAATTCATACAATGTTTAATAAAATCACAAATCAGATTAGGGTAGGGCATATTTAGGGTCGGCCAGGAGACAAAAAACAGACATATTTGTTTCGTTTTAATAAATGTTAGAATTATTACTTACTCGTGTACGTCTGGTGGTGACAGGGCTTTGAACACCCCAGCAACAATAATAGATCCCCGAAGAACATGACAAGCACACCCCACATGCCAAACTTGCTGGACCGATAAATTTGTACAATCTGAAATACAAATGATATATTATAACTATATTCTGTAATGGGTTATTTTGGACATTGATTATCAGAATTATATACAAAGAACCAGAGCTTGAAGATCTTTGATTTAAATAAATGGCAAAGATGAGTTATGTGTTATATTTCGGGTTTTACGCCTGCATCAGCACCATTTTGGGCTATATCGCCGGCGGGCAGTTTACCTAACAACACCTTTCCTGGGCAGGCTCCAGCGGTTAACCAGTACTTGGGTGCACCAACCTCCGTAAGAAACTGCCAACTTTTTCATATAAATGAGACACGGCCTGAGCGGGGGCAAAGATGAGCATACAGATGTATACATGCACGTGAAATGCTTGCATTGTTCAATGGTAGTATACTGGAACATGCTTCCGTTGTTGACCCTTTATTCACACGATTAGCGTGCCCGCTTCTCACCAATGCAACCCGGGTTCGATCCTCGGACTGGGAAGCATGTGAGATGGTACGGTGGTCGCCAGATCGGACAAGTGGGTTTTCTCCCACACGAATGACCACAGTTACGCTTTCATCTGCGCCAACGAGAGTGATTAATATATTAAGTTGTTTCAGCTTGCTTCGCAATCGGTGTAAAATAAACAAAGTTAAAACTGTTAACCCTTTCTAATTTACATGTATTCAATTTATTTATTTGAGGTTTAGCTTCTCACAAACATATATTCACGATGCAAGCTTGTTCGGTGAGTGACAATGTATTTAAATACAATAAAATGACATTTCAAAAATTATTAATATGAATTAGCTTAATATAATTTGCTGAATCGTTTCAAGGAGAGTTGTACACACACAAATATAGTACTTGATACACGTGCACAATAGTACACGATACACGTGCACAATAATACTTGATAAACGTGCACAATAGTACTTGATACACGTGCACAATAGTACACGATACACGTGCACAATAGTACTTGATAAACGTGCACAATAATACTTGATACACGTGCACAATAGTACACGATACACGTGCACAATAGTACTTGATAAACGTGCACAATAATACTTGATAAACATGCACAATAGTACATGATACACGTGCACAATATACTTGATACACGTGCACTATAGTACCCTGATACACGTGTACTATAGTACTTGATACACGAGCACTATAGTACTTGATATACGTGCACTATAGTGCATGATACACGTGTACTATAGTACTTGATACACGTGCACTATAGTACATGATACACGTGCATCATAGTACTTGATACAGATGTACTATAGTACTTGATGCACGTGCACTATGGTACTTGACATACGTACACTATAGTACTTGATACACATGCACTATGGTACACGTGCACTATTCTTCTCAAGATTTAGGACTTACACCATTATTGGCCGTATTTCTGTTGTATTAAGTTATATGGAAGCCGTTAATATAACCACCACACTGAGGATTAGCACGGGCATATATCCTACAGACGCCACACTGCACAATTGAAGTGTTGCCACCTGACACACTTCAACTATGATCATTTAATTATTCAAGCCAATGACACCATATAATAAATGTATTTTCTGTGTGTTGTTACAGCAGTAACTGGTGAAATCATTGGGCGAAACACGCACTCATATTCCACACCACGCCCGTATTCCACACCACGCTCGTATTCCACACCTCACCCATATTCCACACATTTACCACACTCATATTCCACACCACACTCATATTCCACACCTCACCCATATTCCACACATTCACCACACTCATATTCCACATCACACTCATATTCCACACCACACTCATATTCCACACCACACTCATATTCCACACCTCACCCATATTCCACACATTCACCACACTCATATTCCACACCACACTCATATTCCACACCACACTCGTATTCCACACCACACTCGTATTCCACACCACACTCGTATTCCACACCACACTCATATTCCACACCACACTCATATTCCACACCACACTCGTAGTCCACACCACACGCATATTCCACACCACACTCGTATTCCACACCACACTCATATTCCACACCACACTCATATTCCACACCACACTCATATTCCACACCACACTCATATTCCACATCACACTCATATTCCACACCACACGCATATTCCACACATTCACTCCACCCATATTCCACACCACACTCATATTCCACACCCCACTCGTATTCCACACCACGCTAGTATTCGACACCACACTCATAGTCCACACCACACTCATATTCCACACCACACTCGTATTCGACACCACACTCGTAGTCCACACCACACTCATAGTCCACACCACACTCATAGTCCACACCACACTCGTATTCCACACCACACTCATATTCCACACCACACTCATATTCCACACCACACTCGTATTCCACACCACACTCATATTCCACACCACACTCATATTCCACACCACACTCATATTCCACACCACACTCGTATTCCACACCACACTCGTATTCCACACCACACTCGTATTCCACACACTCATATTCCACACCACACTCATATTCCACACCACACTCATATTCCACACCACACTCATATTCCACACCACACTCGTATTCCACACCACACTCCTAGTCCACACCACACTCATAGTCCACACCACACTCATATTCCACACCACACTCATAGTCCACACCACACTCGTATTCCACATCACACTCATATTCCACACCACACTCGTATTCCACACCACACTCGTATTCCACATCACACTCATATTCCACACCACACTCATATTCCACACCACACTCATATTCGACACCACACTCGTATTCCACACCATACTCGTATTCCACACCACACTCGTATTCCACACACTCATATTCCACATCACACTCATATTCCACACCACACCCATATTCCACACCACACTCATATTCCACACCCCACTCGTATTCCACACCACACTCCTAGTCCACACCACACTCGTAGTCCACACCACACTCATAGTCCACACCACACTCATAGTCCACACCACACTCGTATTCCACAACACACTCATATTCCACACCACACTCGTATTCCACACCACACTCGTATTCCACACCACACTCATATTCCACACCACACTCATATTCCACACCACACTCGTAGTCCACACCACACTCATATACCACACCACACTCATATTCCACACCACACTCGTAGTCCACACCACACTCGTAGTCCACACCACACTCATATTCCACACCACACTCATATTCCACATCACACTCATATTCCAACCACATTCATATTCCACATCACACTCATATTCCACACCACACTCATATTCCACACCACACTCGTAGTCCACACCACACTCATATACCACACCACACTCATATTCCACACCACACTCGTAGTCCACACCACACTCGTAGTCCACACCACACTCATATTCCACACCACGCTAGTATTCGACACCACACTCATAGTCCACACCACACTCATATTCCACACCACACTCATATTACACACCACACTCGTAGTCCACACCACACGCATATTCCACACCACACTCGTATTCCACACCACACTCATATTCCACACCACACTCATATTCCACACCACACCCATATTCCACACCACACTCATATTCCACACCCCACTCGTATTCCACACCACACTCGTATTCCACACCACACTCATATTCCACACCACACTCGTAGTCCACACCACACTCATATTCCACACCACACTCATATTCCACACCACACTCATATTCCACACCACACTCATATTCCACACCACACTCATATTCCACACCACACTCATATTCCACACCACCTCATATCCACACACACTCATATTCCACACCACACTAGTATTCCACACCACACTCGTATTCCACATCACACTCATATTCCACACCACACTCGTATTCCACACCACACTCGTATTCCACATCACACTCATATTCCACACAACACTCATATTCCACACCACACTCATATTCGACACCACACTCGTATTCCACACCATACTCGTATTCCACACCACACTCGTATTCCACACACCCATATTCCACATATTCACCACACTCATATTCCACACCCCACTCGTATTCCACACCACACTCGTAGTCCACACCACACTCATAGTCCACACCACACTCATAGTCCACACCACACTCGTATTCCACACCACACTCATATTCCACACCATACTCGTATTCCACACCACACTCATATTCCACACACTCATATTCCACACCACACTCGTATTCCACACCACACTCGTAGTCCACACCACACTCATATTCCACACCACACTCATATTCCACACCACACTCGTAGTCCACACCACACTCATATACCACACCACACTCATATTCCACACCACACTCGTAGTCCACACCACACTCGTAGTCTACACCACACTCATATTCCACACCACACTCATATTCCACATCACACTCATATTCCACACCACATTCATATTCCACACCACACTCATATTCCACACCACACTCATATTCCACACCACACTCGTATTCCACACCACACTCATATTCCACACCACACTCATATTCCACACCACACTAGTATTCCACACCACACTCATAGTCCACACCACACTCATATTCCACACCACACTCATATTCCACACCACACTCGTATTCCACACCACACTGATATTCCACACCACACTCATATTCCACACCACACTCGTATTCCACACCACACTCATATTCCACACCACACTCATATTCCACACCACACTCATATTCCACATCGCACTCATATTCCACCACACAACACACCACACTCATATTCCACACCACACTCATATTCCACACCACACTCGTAGTCCACACCACACTCATATACCACACCACACTCATATTCCACACCACACTCGTATTCCACACCACACTCATATTCCACACCACACTCTATTCCACACCACGCTAGTATTCGACACCACACTCATAGTCCACACCACACTCATATTCCACACCACACTCATATTACACACCACACTCGTAGTCCACACCACACGCATATTCCACACCACACTCGTATTCCACACCACACTCATATTCACACCACACTCATATTCCACACCACACCCAACCCATATTCCACACCACACTCATATTCCACACCACACTCGTATTCCCACACCACACTCGTATTCCCACACCACACTCATATTCCACACCACACTCGTAGTCCACACCACACTCATATTCCACACCACACTCATATTCCACACCACACTCATATTCCACACCACACTCATATTCCACACCACACTCGTAGTCCACACCACACTCATATTCCACACCACACTCATATTCCACACCACACTCATATTCCACACCACACTCATATTCCACATCACACTCATATTCCACACCACACTCGTATTCCACACCACACTCGTATTCCACATCACACTCATATTCCACACCACACTCGTATTCCACACCACACTCGTATTCCACATCACACTCATATTCCACACCACACTCATATTCCACACCACACTCATATTCGACACCACACTCGTATTCCACACCATACTCGTATTCCACACCACACTCGTATTCCACACACTCATATTCCACATCACACTCATATTCCACACCACACCCATATTCCACACCACACTCATATTCCACACCCCACTCGTATTCCACACCACACTCGTAGTCCACACCACACTCATAGTCCACACCACACTCATAGTCCACACCACACTCGTATTCCACACCACACTCATATTCCACACCATACTCGTATTCCACACCACACTCATATTCCACACACTCATATTCCACACCACACTCGTATTCCACACCACACTCGTAGTCCACACCACACTCATATTCCACACCACACTCATATTCCACACCACACTCGTAGTCCACACCACACT
>JABXNX010003673.1:0-24437 GCA_014843695.1 Archivesica marissinica | reverse complement strand
TAATGTATAGCGTGTAAGGTATAATGTGCAGCTATAATGTATAGCATTAATGTATAGCATGTAAGGTATAATGTGCAGCGTATAATGTATAGCATGTAAGGTATAATGTGCAGCTGTAAGGTATAATGTATAGCATGTAAGGTATAATGTGCAGCGTATAATGTATAGCATGTAAGGTATAATGTGCAGCGTATAATGTATAGCATGTAAGGTATAATGTATAGCGTGTAAGGTATAATGTATAGCATGTAAGGTATAATGTGCAGCGTATAATGTATAGCATGTAAGGTATAATGTGCAGCGTGTAAGGTATAATGTATAGCATGTAAGGTATAATGTGCAGCGTATAATGTATAGCATGTAAGGTACAATGTGCAGCGTATAATGTATAGCATGTAATGTATAATGTGCAGCGTGTAAGGTATAATGTATAGCATGTAAGGTATAATGTGCAGCGTATAATGTATAGCATGTAATGTATAATGTGCAGAGTATAATGTATAGCATGTAAGGTATAATGTGCAGCGTATAATGTATAGCATATAAGGTACAATGTGCAGCGTATAATGTATAGCATGTAATGTATAATGTGCAGCGTATAATGTATAGCATGTAAGGTATAATGTGCAGCGTGTAAGGTATAATGTATAGCATGTAAGGTATAATGTGCAGCGTATAATGTATAGCATGTAAGGTATAATGTATAGCATGTAAGGTATAATGTATAGCATGTTAAGTATAATGTATAGCGTGTAAGGTATAATGTATAGCATGTAAGGTATAATGTATAGCATGTAAGGTATAATGTCAGCGTATAATGTATACTGTAAGGTATAATGTGCAGCGTATAATGTATGTATAATAAGCATGTAAGGTATAATGTGCAGCGTATAATGTATAGCGTGTAAGGTATAATGTGCAGTGTATAATGTATAGCGTGTAATGTATAGCATGTAAGGTATAATGTGCAGCGTATAATGTATAGCATGTAAGGTATAATGTGCAGCGTATAATGTATAGCGTGTAAGGTATAATGTGCAGCGTATAATGTATAGCGTGTAAGGTATAATGTGTAGCGTATAATGTATAGCATGTAATGTATAATGTGCAGTGTATAATGTATAGCATGTAAGGTATAATGTACAGCGTATAATGTATAGCATGTAATCTATAATGTATAGCATGTAAGGTATAATGTGCAGCGTATAATGTATAGCGTGTAAGGTATAATGTGCAGCGTATAATGTATAGCGTGTAAGGTATAATGTACAGCGTATAATGTATAGCATGTAATGTATAATGTGCAGTGTATAATGTATAGCGTGTAAGGTATAATGTGCAGCGTATAATGTATAGCGTGTAAGGTATAATGTATAGCATGTAAGGTGTAATGTGCAGCGTATAATGTATAGCATGTAAGGTATAATGTGCAGCGTATAATGTATAGCATGTAAGGTATAATAAATAGCATGTAAGGTATAATGTGCAGCGTATAATGTATAGCATGTAAGGTATAATGTGCAGCGTATAATGTATAGCGTGTAAGGTATAATGTGCAGCGTATAATGTATAGCATGTAAGGTATAATGTGCAGCGTATAATGTATAGCATGTAAGGTATAATGTGCAGCGTATAATGTATAGCATGTAAGGATAATGTGTAGTATGTATAGCGTGTAAGGTATAATGTATAGCATGTAAGGTATAATGTGCAGCGTATAATGTATAGCATGTAAGGTATAATGTGCAGCGTATAATGTATAGCGTGTAAGGTATAATGTGCAGCGTATAATGTATAGCGTGTAAGGTATAATGTGCAGCGTATAATGTATAGCATGTAAGGTATAATGTGCAGCGTATAATGTATAGCATGTAAGGTATAATGTGCAGCGTATAATGTATAGCATGTAAGGTATAATGTGCAGCGTATAATGTATAGCGTGTAAGGTATAATGTGCAGCGTATAATGTATAGCATGTAAGGTATAATGTGCAGCGTATAATGTATAGCATGTAAGGTATAATGTGCAGCGTATAATGTATAGCATGTAAGGTATAATGTGCAGCGTATAATGTATAGCATGTAAGGTATAATGTATAGCATGTAAGGTATAATGTGCAGCGTATAATGTATAGCGTGTAAGGTATAATGTGCAGCGTATAATGTATAGCATGTAAGGTATAATGTGTAGCGTATAATGTATAGCATGTAAGGTATAATGTGCAGCGTATAATGTATAGCATGTAAGGTATAATGTGCAGCGTATAATGTATAGCATGTAAGGTATAATGTGCAGTGTATAATGTATAGCGTGTAAGGTATAATGTGTAGCGTATAATGTATAGCATGTAAGGTATAATGTGTAGCGTATAATGTATAGCATGTAAGGTATAATGTGTAGCGTATAATTTATAGCATGTAAGGTATAATGTGCAGCGTATAATGTATAGCATGTAAGGTATAATGTGCAGTGTATAATGTATAGCGTGTAAGGTATAATGTGCAGTGTATAATGTATAGCGCTTAAGGTATAATGTGTAGCTTATAATGTGTAATGTATAGTGTGCAATGTATGTAAAGTTTAATATTTAATGTGCAATACGTACGTTTAATGTATAACGCATAATGTGTTTGTATTTTTGAAATCGTCACAAAGTAATAAATTAGTGTAATGACGTGATGCAGTCCATTTGATCGACGTTCATAACCTGATGAACCACACAAATATTATATTCTCTAAGTATCCAAGGAGTACATGAGCAGGCACTATAGGAATGTCTGCAACGTAAAGGATTATGTACGGTATGGAACGTGTACAACGTAAAGGAGTATGTACGGTATGGAACGTGTACAACGTAAAGGATTATGTACGTTATGGAACGTGTACAACGTAAAGGATTGTGTGCGGTATGGAAAGTGTACAACGTAAAGGATTGTGTGCGGTATGGAACGTGTACAACGTAAAGGATTGTGTGCGGTATCGAACGTGTACAACGTAAAGGATTGTGTGCGGTATGGAACGTGTACAACGTAAAGGATTCTGTACGGTATGGAACGTGTACAACGTAACGGATTATGTACGGTATGGACGTGTACAACATAAATGATTATGTACGTTATGGAATGTGTACAACGTAAAGGATTGTGTGCGGTATCGAACGTGTACAACGTAAATGATTATGTACGGTATGGAACGTGTACAACGTAAAGGATTGTGTGCGGTATGGAACGTGTACAACGTAAACGATTATGTACGGTATGGAACGTGTACAACGTAAAGGATTATGTACGGTATGGAACGTGTACAACGTAAAGGATTGTGTGCGGTATCGAACGTGTACAACGTAAAGGATTGTGTACGGTATGGAACGTGTACAACGTAAAGGATTATGTACGGTTTGGAATGTGTACAACGTAACGGATTATGTACGGTATGGAACGTGTACAACGTAAAGGATTGTGTGCGGTATGGAACGTGTACAACGTAAAGGATTGTGTGCGGTATCGGACGTGTACAACGTAAATGATTATGTACGGTATGGAACGTGTACAACGTAAAGGATTATGTACGGTTTGGAATGTGTACAACGTAAAGGATTATGTATGGTATGGAACGTGTACAACGTAAAGGATTGTGTGCGGTATGGAACGTGTACAACGTAAAGGATTGTGTGCGGTATCGAACGTGTACAACGTAAAGGATTATGTACGGTATGGAACGTGTACAACGTAACGGATTATGTACGGTATGGACGTGTACAACGTAAATGATTATGTACGGTATGGAATGTGTACAACGTAAAGGATTATGTACGGTATGGAACGTGTACAACGTAAAGGATTGTGTGCGGTATGGAACGTGTACAACGTAAAGGATTGTGTGCGGTATCGAACGTGTACAACGTAAAGGATTCTGTAAGGTATGGAACGTGTACAACGTAACGGATTATGTACGGTATGGACGTGTACAACATAAATGATTATGTACGGTATGGAATGTGTACAACGTAAAGGATTGTGTGCGGTATGGAACGTGTACAACGTAAAGGATTGTGTGCGGTATGGAACGTGTACAACGTAAAGGATTATGTGCGGTATGGAACGTGTACAACGTAAAGGATTGTGTGCGGTATCGAACGTGTACAACGTAAAGGATTGTGTACGGTATGGAACGTGTACAACGTAAAGGATTGTGTGCGGTATCGAACGTATACAACGTAAAGGATTATGTACGGTATGGAACGTGTACAACGTAAAGGATTATGTACGGTATGGAACGTGTACAACGTAAAGGATTGTGTGCGGTATCGAACGTGTACAACGTAAAGGATTGTGTACGGTATGGAACGTGTACAACGTAAAGGATTGTGTGCGGTATGGAACGTGTACAACGTAAAGGATTGTGTGCGGTATCGAACGTGTACAACGTAAATGATTATGTACGGTATGGAACGTGTACAACGTAAAGGATTATGTACGGTATGGAACGTGTACAACGTAAAGGATTGTATGCGGTATCGAACGTGTACAACGTAAAGGATGTGTACGGTATGGAACGTGTACAACGTAAAGGATATGTACGGTATCGAACGTGTACAACGTAAATGATTATGTACGGTATGGAACGTGTACAACGTAAAGGATTATGTACGGTATGGAACGTGTACAACGTAAAGGATTGTATGCGGTATCGAACGTGTACAACGTAAAGGATTGTGTACGGTATGGAACGTGTACAACGTAAAGGATTATGTACGGTTTGGAATGTGTACAACGTAAAGGATTATGTACGGTAGGGAACGTGTACAACGTAAAGGATTGTGTGTGGTATGGAACGTGTACAACGTAAAGGACTGTGTGCGGTATCGAACGTGTACAACGTAAAGGATTCTGTAAGGTATGGAACGTGTACAACGTAACGGATTATGTACGGTATGGACGTGTACAACATAAATGATTATGTACGGTATGGAATGTGTACAACGTAAAGGATTGTGTGCGGTATGGAACGTGTACAACGTAAAGGATTGTGTGCGGTATCGAACGTGTACAACGTAAAGTATTATGTACGGTATGGAACGTGTACAACGTAACGGATTATGTACGGTATGGACGTGTACAACGTAAATGATTATGTACGGTATGGAATGTGTACAACGTAAAGGATTATGTACGGTATGGAACGTGTACAACGTAAAGGATTGTGTGCGGTATGGAATGTGTACAACGTAAAGGATTGTGTGCGGTATCGAACGTGTACAACGTAAAGGATTCTGTAAGGTATGGAACGTGTACAACGTAACGGATTATGTACGGTATGGACGTGTACAACATAAATGATTATGTACGGTATGGAATGTGTACAACGTAAAGGATTGTGTGCGGTATGGAACGTGTACAACGTAAAGGATTGTGTGCGGTATCGAACGTGTACAACGTAAAGGATTATGTACGTTATGGAACGTGTACAACGTAAAGGATTATGTACGGTATGGAACGTGTACAACGTAAAGGATTGTGTGCGGTATGGAACGTGTACAACGTAAAGGATTATGTGCGGTATGGAACGTGTACAACGTAAAGGATTGTGTGCGGTATCGAACGTGTACAACGTAAAGGATTATGTACGGTATGGAACGTGTACAACGTAAAGGATTATGTACGGTTTGGAATGTGTACAACGTAAAGGATTATGTACGGTATGGAACGTGTACAAAGTAAAGGATTATGTGCGGTATGGAACGTGTACAACGTAAAGGATTGTGTGCGGTATGGAACGTGTACAACGTAAAGGATTATGTACGGTATGGAACGTGTACAACTTAAAGGATTATGTACGGTATGGAACGTGTACAACGTAAAGGATTGTGTGCGGTATGGACGTGTACAACGTAAAGGATTGTGTGCGGTATCGAACGTGTACAACGTAAAGGATTATGTACGGTATGGAACGTGTACCACATAAAGGATTATGTACGGTATGGAACGTGTACAACGTAAAGGATTATGTACGGTTTGGAATGTGTACAACGTAAAGGATTATGTACGGTATGGAACGTGTACAACGTAAAGGATTATGTACGGATTGGAATGTGTACAACGTAATGGATTATGTACGGTATGGAACGTGTACAACGTAAAGGATTATGTACTGTTTGGAATGTGTACAACGTAAAGGATTATGTACGGTTTGGAATGTGTACAACGTAAAGGATTATGTACGGTATGGAACGTGTACAACGTAAAGGATTATGTACGGTTGGAATGTGTACAACGTAAAGGATTATGTACGGTATGGAACGTGTACAACGTAAAGGATTATGTACGGTTTGGAATGTGTACAACATAAAGGATTATGTACGGTATGGAACGTGTACAACGTAAAGGATTATGTACGGTATGGAACGTGTACAGCATGAAGAATTATGTACGGCATGGAACGTGTACAGCATGAAGGATTATGTACGGTATGGAACGTGTACAACGTAAAGGATTATGTACGGTATGGGCCGTGTACTACGTAAAGGATTATGTACGGTATGGAACGTGTACAGCATGAAGGATTATGTACGGTATGGAACGTGTACAAAATAAAGGAGCTTGTACGGTATAGAACGTGTACATCGTAAAGGATTATGTACGGTACGGTATGGAACGTGTACGGCATAAAGGATTCTGTACGGTATTGAACGTGTACAGCATAAAGGATTACATACGGTATGGAACGTGTACAGCGTAAAGTATGATGTACGTTATGGAACGTGTACATCATAAAGGAGTCCCTACGGTATGGAACGTGTACAGCGTAAAGGAGTATGTACGGTACGGTATGGAACGTGTACAGCATAAGGAGTATGTACGCTATGGAACGTGTACAGCATGAAGGATTATGTACATTGCGGTATGGAACGTCTATAGCATGAAAGATTATATACGGTATGGAACGTGTACAGCGTAAAGGAGTATGTACGGTACGGTATGGAACGTGTACAGCATAAGGTGTATGTACGCTATGGAACGTGTACAGCATGAAGGAGTATGTACGGTATGGAACGTGTACATCATAAGGAGTATGTACGCTATGGAACGTGTACAGCATGAAGGATTATGTACATTGCGGTATGGAACGTCTATAGCATGAAAGATTATATACGGTATGGAACGTGTACAGCGTAAAGGAGTATGTACGGTACGGTATGGAACGTGTACAGCATGAAGGATTATGTACGGTATGGAACGTATACAGCATGAAAGATTATGTACTGTACGGTATGGAACGTGTACAGCATAAAGGATTATTTACGGTATGGAACGTGTACAGCATGAACGATTATGTACTGTACGGTATAGAACGTGTATAGTTTAAAGGTTTATGCACGGTATGGAACGTATACAGCATGAAGGAGTCCCTACGGTATGGAACGTATACAGCATGAAGGAGTCCCTACGGTATGGAACGTGTACAGCATAAAGGAGTATGTACGGTATGGAACATGTACAGCATGAATGAGTCCCTATGGTATGGAACGTGTACAGCATAAAGGATTATGTACGGTATGGAACGTGTACAGCATGAAGGAGTCCCTATGGTAATGGAACGTGTACAGCATAAAGGATTATGTACGGTATTGAACGTGTACAGCATGAATGAGTCCCTATGGTATGGAACGTGTACAGCATAAAGGACTATGTACGGTATGGGACGTGTACAGCATACAGGATTATGTACGGTATGGAACGTGTACAGCATGAATGAGTCCCTACGGTATGGAACGTGTACAGCATGAAGGATTATGCACGGTATGGGACGTGTACTGCATAAAGGACTATGTACGGTATGGGTCGTGTACTGCATAAAGGATCATGTACTGTACGGTATGGAACGTGTACAGCATAAAGGACTATGTACGGTATGGGACGTGTACTGCATAAAGGATCATGTACTCTACGGTATGGAACGTGTACAGCATGAAGGATTATGTACGGTATGGAACGTGTACGGTATAAAGGATTATATACGGTCTGGAACGTGTACAGCATAAAGGATTATGTACGGCATGGAACGTGTACGGTATAAAGGATTATATACGGTCTGGAATGTGTACATCATAAAGGATTCTGTACGGTATGGAACGTGTACTGCGCAAAGGATACTGTACGGTATGGAACGTGTACAGCATAAAGGATTATGTACGGTACGATATGGAACATGTTCAGCATAAAGGATAATGTACGGTATGGGACGTGTACAGCATAAAGGATTATGCACGGCATGGAACGTGTACGGTATAAACGATTATATACGGTCTGGAATGTGTACATCATCAATGATTCTCTACGGTATGGGACGTGTACAGCATAAAGGATAATGTTCCGTGTGGGACGTGTACAGCAGGAATGAGTATGTAGGGTACGGTATGGAACGTGTACAGCATAAAGGATTATGTACTGTACGGTATGGAACATGTTCAGCATAAAGGATAATGTACGGTATGGGACGTGTACAGCATGAAGGATTATGTACGGTATGGAACATGTTCAGCGTATAGGATAATGTACGGTATGGGACGTGTACAGCATGAAGGATTATGTCGGGTATGGTATGGAACGTGTACAACATAAAGGATTATGTACGGTATGGAACGTGTACAGCGTAAATGAGTATGTACTGTATGGAACGTGTACAGCATAAAGGATTATGTACGGTATGGAACGTGTACAGCGTAAATGAGTATGTACTGTATGGAACGTGTACAGCGTAAATGAGTATGTACTGTATGGAACGTGTACAGCATAAAGGATTATGTACGGTATGGAACGTGTACAGCGTAAATGAGTATGTACTGTATGGAACGTGTACAGCATAAAGGATTATGTACGGTATGGAACGTGTACAGCATAAAGGATTATGTACGGTATGGAAGTATCGCCGAATTAACATGATAAATTCTTTTGTAATTATAATTATATAGCAATACAACTATCAAGACAAGTGGATTGAATTGAAAGCTACTGGAGTTTATGGTAATTCTCTCCACTATTAATCTATTTTCTGGGTGAATATTTCTGCACCAGGAATCGTGGGGAGATGTACTATGGTCAGTCATATTTTAATACCGAGATCATTAAGTAGGCCGTATTGAGTTTCTGATAATATCAACGTCATTTTGCCAGAAGTAAATTGGTGAAAAATCGACAAACTGGAACCCAGGCTATAGTGGTATATTATGATGAAGATGTTGTTTATGACACATATAGATGTAAACTACAGCTCGGAATAGAGAAAGAGTATCAGTGAACTAGGCCCGTGACCGTAACAGCGGTATGAAATGTCAGTGCACGTCACAGAGGTATGAACTGTCAGTGCATGTCACATATGTATGAACTGTCAGTGCACGTCACAGAGGTATGAACTGTCAGTGCACGTCACAGAGGTATGAACTGTCAGTGCACGTCACAGAGGTATGCAATGTCAGTGCACGTAACATCTTTATGAAATGTCAGTACACGTAACAGAGGTATGAACTGTCAGTGCACGTCACATAGGTATGAACTGTCAGTGCACGTCACATAGGTATGCAATGTCAGTACACGTCACAGAGGTATGAACTGTCAGTGCACGTCACAGAGGTATGAACTGTCAGTGCACGTCACAGAGGTATGAACTGTTAGTGCACGTCACATAGGTATGAACTGTCAGTGCACGTCACATATGTATGAACTGTCAGTGCACGTCACAGAGGTACGAAATGTCAGTGCATGTCACAGAGGTATGAACTGTCAGTGCACGTCACAGAGGTATGAACTGTCAGTGCACGTCACAGAGGTATGAACTGTCAGTGCACGTCACAGAGGTATGAACTGTCAGTGCACGTCACAGAGGTACGAAATGTCAGTGCACGTCACAGAGGTATGAACTGTCAGTGCACGTCACAGAGGTATGAACTGTCAGTGCACGTCACAGAGGTATGAACTGTCAATAGGTATGAAATGTCAGTTCGATTTTTATATAGATTTTGTGTAAGTAAAACTCATTATTTTCATTGGGAAAATGTAATCTTGTCATTTTAGCAACTACCACGGGGGCTTATCAAGCCGTATTTGCACTCACAGAAGAGAGAAAACACAGCACTAAACAGATACAAGGGAATATATCCATGTGAGTAACGCCTATATTAATTATATTGTGCTGGCTGTGGTCACATTCCTGATATAACGCTATACTACACAGTATCACTGTATACGAATAGTTTTAATGTCGGCACTTTTAATATTCCCTTTTTATGTCAGCAATGTTATATGTGATGACTGTATTACACGGAATACAGGCCGAGTTATGTGATATCGGTCATGAGTATATGGCATACAGGCCGAGTTATGTGATATCGGTCAGGAGTATATGGCATACAGGCCGAGTTATGTGATATCGGTCAGGAGTATATGGCATACAGGCCGAGTTATGTGATATCGGTCATGAGTATATGACATACAGGCCGAGTTATGTGATATCGGTCAGGAGTATATGACATACAGGCCGAGTTATGTGATATCGGTCAGGAGTATATGGCATACAGGCCGAGTTATGTGATATCGGTCAGGAGAATATGGCATACAGGCCGAGTTATGTGATATCGGTCATGAGTATATGACATACAGGCCGAGTTATGTGATATCGGTCAGGAGTATATGACATACAGGCCGAGTTATGTGATATCGGTCAGGAGTATATGGCATACAGGCCGAGTTATGTGATATCGGTCAGGAGAATATGGCATACAGGCCGAGTTATGTGATATCGGTCATGAGTATATGACATACAGGCCGAGTTATGTGATATCGGTCAGGAGTATATGACATACAGGCCGAGTTATGTGATATCGGTCAGGAGTATATGGCATACAGGCCGAGTTATGTGATATCGGTCAGGAGAATATGGCATACAGGCCGAGTTATGTGATATCGGTCATGAGTATATGACATACAGGCCGAGTTATGTGATATCGGTCAGGAGTATATGACATACAGGCCGAGTTATGTGATATCGGTCAGGAGTATATGGCATACAGGCCGAGTTATGTGATATCGGTCAGGAGTATATGACATACAGGCCGAGTTATGTGATATCGGTCAGGAGTATATGACATACAGGCCGAGTTATGTGATATCGGTCAGGAGTATATGACATACAGGCCGAGTTATGTGATATCGGTCAGGAGTATATGGAATACAGGCCGAGTTATGTGATATCGGTCATGAGTATATGGCATACAGGCCGAGTTATGTGATATCGGTCAGGAGTATATGGCATACAGGCCGAGCTATGTGATATCGGTCAGGAGTATATGGCATACAGGCCGAGTTATGTGATATCGGTCAAGAGTATATGGAATACAGGCCGAGTTATGTGATATCGGTCAGGAGTATACGGAATACAGGCCGAGTTATGTGATATCGGTCAGGAGTATATGGAATACAGGCCGAGTTATGTGATATCGGTCATGAGTATATGGCATACAGGCCGAGTTATGTGATATCGGTCAGGAGTATATGGCATACAGGCCGAGTTATGTGATATCGGTCAGGAGTATATGTCAGAGATTCGTGGTGTCTTCTTGGTGTCTTATGAATATTCCAGAGCACGGTAGTGCGGCCCTTGTCGATAAGTTGGTATTCTATCAAATAAAACAAAAACACTAAACGTTGTTAATATAAATTAAAATAAATATTGGAGTCAATATTATTTTTGTTTTAACTTGACTCTATATTGATGACGCTATGATATAGAATGACCAATGGGTAGCACGTGTATTGGATGGATGACTATATATGATACAGAATGAACAATGGGTTGCACGTGTATTGGATGGATGACTATTTATGATACAGAATGAACAATGGGTAGCACGTGTAGTGGATGGATGACTATATATGATACAGAATGAACAATGGGTACTACGTGTAGTGGATGGATGACTATATATGATACAGAATGAATAATGGGTAGCACGTGTAGTGGATGTATGACTATATATGATACAGAATGACCAATGTGTAGCACGTGTATTGGATGTATGACTATATATGATACAGAATGACCAATGTGTAGCACGTGTATTGGATGGATGACTATATATGATACAGAATGAACAATGGGTACTACGTGTATTGGATGGATGACTATATATGATACAGAATGAACAATGGGTAGCACGTGTATTGGATGGATGACTATATATGATACAGAATGAACAATGGGTAGCACGTGTAGTGGATGGATGACGCTATGATACAGAACGAACAATGGGTAGCACGTGTAGTGGATGGATGACTATATATGATACAGAATGAACAATGGGTAGCACGTGTATTGGATGGATGACTATATATGATACAGAATGAACAATGGGTAGCACGTGTATTGGATGGATGACTATATATGATACAGAATGAACAATGGGTAGCACGTGTATGGATGGATGACTATATGATACAGAATGAACAATGGGTAGCACGTGTATTGGATGGATGACTATATATGATACAGAATGAACAATGGTAGCACGTGTATTGGATGGATGACTATATATGATACAGAATGAACAATGGGTAGCACGTGTATTGGATGGATGACTATATATGATACAGAATGAACAATGGGTAGCACGTGTATTGGATGGATGACTATATATGATACAGAATGAACAATGGGTAGCACGTGTATTGGATGGATGACTATATATGATACAGAATGAACAATGGGTAGCACGTGTATTGGATGGATGACTATATATGATACAGAATGAACAATGGGTAGCACGTGTATTGGATGGATGACTATATATGATACAGAATGAACAATGGGTAGCACGTGTATTGGATGGATGACTATATATGATACAGAATGAACAATGGGTAGCACGTGTATTGGATGGATGACTATATATGATACAGAATGAACAATGGGTACCACGTGTATTGGATGGATGACTATATATGATACAGAATGAACAATGGGTAGCACGTGTATTGGATGGATGACTATATATGATACAGAATGAACAATGGGTAGCACGTGTATTGGATGGATGACTATATATGATACAGAATGAACAATGGGTAGCACGTGTAGTGGATGGATGACTATATATGATACAGAATGAACAATGGGTAGCACGTGTATTGGATGGATGACTATATATGATACAGAATGAACAATGGGTAGCACGTGTAGTGGATGGATGACTATATATGATACAGAATGAACAATGGGTAGCACGTGTATTGGATGGATGACTATATATGATACAGAATGAACAATGGGTAGCACGTGTAGTGGATGGATGACTATATATGACACAGAATGAACAATGGGTAGCACGTGTATTGGATGGATGACTATATATGATACAGAATGAACAATGGGTAGCACGTGTAGTGGATGGATGACTATATATGATACAGAATGAACAATGGGTAGCACGTGTAGTGGATGTATGACTATATATGATACAGAATGAACAATGGTAGCACGTGTATTGGATGGATGACTATATATGATACAGAATGAACAATGGGTAGCACGTGTATTGGATGGATGACTATATATGATACAGAATGACCAATGTGTAGCACGTGTATTGTATGGATGACTATATATGATACAGAATGAACAATGGGTAGCACGTGTAGTGGATGGATGACTATATATGATACAGAATGAACAATGGATAGCACGTGTATTGGATGGATGACTATATATGATACAGAATGAACAATGGGTAGCACGTGTAGTGGATGGATGACTATATATGACACAGAATGAACAATGGGAAGCACGTGTATTGGATGGATGACTATATATGATACAGAATGACCAATGTGTAGCACGTGTATTGTATGGATGACTATATATGATACAGAATGAACAATGGGTAGCACGTGTAGTGGATGGATGACTATATATGATACAGAATGAACAATGGATAGCACGTGTATTGGATGGATGACTATATATGATACAGAATGAACAATGGGTAGCACGTGTAGTGGATGGATGACTATATATGACACAGAATGAACAATGGGTAGCACGTGTATTGGATGGATGACTATATATGATACAGAATGACCAATGTGTAGCACGTGTATTGGATGGATGACTATATATGATACAGAATGAACAATGGGTAGCACGTGTAGTGGATGGATGACTATATATGATACAGAATGAACAATGGGTTGCACGTGTATTGGATGGATGACTATATATGATACAGAATGAACAATGGGTACTACGTGTATTGTATGGATGACTATATATGATACAGAATGAACAATGGGTAGCACGTGTAGTGGATGGATGACTATATATGATACAGAACGAACAATGGATAGCACGTGTAGTGGATGGATGACTATATATGATACAGAACGAACAATGGGTAGCACGTGTATTGGATGGATGACTATATATGATACAGAATGAACAATGGGTAGCACGTGTATTGGATGGATGACTATATATGATACAGAATGAACAATGGGTAGCACGTGTATTGGATGGATGACTATATATGATACAGAATGAACAATGGGTAGCACGTGTATTGGATGGATGACGCTATGATACAGAATGAACAATGGGTAGCACGTGTATTGGATGGATGACTATATATGATACAGAATGAACAATGGGTAGCACGTGTATTGGATGGATGACTATATATGATACAGAATGAACAATGGGTAGCACGTGTATTGGATGGATGACTATATATGATACAGAATGAACAATGGGTAGCACGTGTATTGGATGGATGACTATATATGATACAGAATGAACAATGGGTAGCACGTGTATTGGATGTATGACTATATATGATACAGAATGAACAATGGGTAGCACGTGTATTGGATGGATGACTATATATGATACAGAATGAACAATGGGTAGCACGTGTAGTGGATGGATGACTATATATGATACAGAATGAACAATGGGTAGCACGTGTATTGGAAACAAAAACAAAAAATGGTAGCACGTGTATGGATGGATGACTATATATGATACAGAATGAACAATGGGTAGCACGTGTATTGGATGGATGACTATATATGATACAGAATGAACAATGGGTAGCACGTGTATTGGATGGATGACTATATATGATACAGAATGACCAATGTGTAGCACGTGTATTGGATGGATGACTATATATGATACAGAATGAACAATGGGTAGCACGTGTAGTGGATGGATGACTATATATGATACAGAATGAACAATGGGTAGCACGTGTATTGGATGGATGACTATATATGATACAGAATGAACAATGGGTAGCACGTGTAGTGGATGGATGACTATATATGATACAGAATGAACAATGGGAAGCACGTGTATTGGATGGATGACTATATATGATACAGAATGACCAATGTGTAGCACGTGTATTGGATGGATGACTATATATGATACAGAATGAACAATGGGTAGCACGTGTAGTGGATGGATGACTATATATGATACAGAATGAACAATGGGTAGCACGTGTATTGGATGGATGACTATATATGATACAGAATGAACAATGGGTAGCACGTGTAGTGGATGGATGACTATATATGACACAGAATGAACAATGGGAGCACGTGTATTGGATGGATGACTATATATGATACAGAATGACCAATGTGTAGCACGTGTATTGGATGGATGACTATATATGATACAGAATGAACAATGGGTAGCACGTGTAGTGGATGGATGACTATATATGATACAGAATGAACAATGGGTAGCACGTGTATTGGATGGATGACTATATATGATACAGAATGAACAATGGTACACGTGTATAAACAAAGGTAGCACGTGTATGGATGGATGACTATATTGATACAGAATGAACAATGGTAGCACGTGTAGTGGATGGATGACTATATATGATACAGAACGAACAATGGGTAGCACGTGTATGGATGGATGACTATATATGATACAGAATGAACAATGGTTAGCACGTGTAGTGGATGGATGACTATATATGATACAGAACGAACAATGGGTAGCACGTGTATTGGATGGATGACTATATATGATACAGAATGAACAATGGGTAGCACGTGTAGTGGATGGATGACTATATATGATACAGAATGAACAATGGGTAGCACGTGTATTGGATGGATGACTATATTGATACAGAATGAACAATGGGTAGCACGTGTATTGGATGGATGACTATATATGATACAGAACGAACAATGGGTAGCACGTGTATTGGATGGATGACTATATATGATACAGAATGAACAATGGGTAGCACGTGTATTGGATGGATGACTATATATGATACAGAATGAACAATGGGTAGCACGTGTATTGGATGGATGACTATATATGATACAGAATGAACAATGGGTAGCACGTGTATTGGATGGATGACTATATGATACAGAATGAACAATGGGTAGCACGTGTATTGGATGGATGACTATATGTGATACAGAATGAACAATGGGTAGCACGTGTATTGGATGGATGACGCGATGATACAGAATGAACAATGGGTAGCACGTGTATTGGATGGATGACTATATATGATACAGAATGAACAATGGGTAGCACGTGTATTGGATGGATGACTATATGTGATACAGAATGAACAATGGGTTGCACGTGTAGTGGATGGATGACTATATGTGATACAGAATGAACAATGGGTAGCACGTGTAGTGGATGGATGACTATATATGATACAGAATGAATAATGGGTAGCCCGGGGTTATAGCTGGAGTGTCGACGGAAGGACACCCTGGGTATAGCTGGAGTGTCGACGGAAGGACACCCTGGGCCCAGCTGGAGTGTCGACGGAAGGACACCCGGGGTATAGCTGGAGTGTCGACGGAAGGACACCCGGGGTTATAGCTGGATGGTCGACGGAAGGACACCCTGGGTATAGCTGGAGTGTCGACGGAAGGACACCCTGGGTATAGCTGGTGTCGACGGAAGGACACCCGGAATTATAGCTGGATGGTAGACGAAAGGACACCCTGGGCATAGCTGGAGTGTCGACGGAAGGACACCGGGGTATAGCTGGAGTGTCGACGGAAGAGCACCCTGGGTATAGCTGAGTGTCGACGGAAGGACACCCTGGGTATAGCTGGAGAGAGAAGGACACCCTGGGAAGGACACCCTGGGAAGGACACCCTGGGAAGGACATCCTGGGTATAGCTGGAGAGTCGACGGAAGGACACCCTGAGAAGGACACCCTGGGTATAGCTGGAGAGTCGACGGAAGGACACCCTGGGAAGGACACCCTGGGTATAGCTGGAGAGTCGACGGAAGGACACCCTGGGTATAGCTGGAGTGTCGACGGAAGGACACCCGGGGTATAGCTGGAGTGTCGACGGAAGGACACCCTGGGTAGGACACCCTGGGTATAGCTGGAGAGTCGACGTATTACCTAAGCAAACAAATGCCCCATCGCCCATGTTTGCCCACGTATCCTGAATATCACATTCTGGAACAGCGTAACTATCACGAGCCCAAATACAGCGTAACTATCATGAGCCCAAATACAGCGTAACTATCACGAGCCCAAATACAGCGTAACTATCACGAGCCCAAATACAGCGTAACTATCACGAGACCAAATACAGCGTAACTATCACGAGCCCAAATACAGCGTAACTATCACGAGCCCAAATACAGCATAACTATCACGAGCCCAAATACAGCGTAACTATCACGAGCCCAAATACAGCGTAACTATCACGAGCCCAAATACAGCGTAATTATCACGAGCCCAAATACAGCGTAACTATCACGAGCCCAAATATTCCGAGAAGCGTAACTATCACGAGCCCAAATACAGCGTAACTATCACGAGCCCAAATACAGCGTAACTATCACGAGCCCAAATACAGCGTAATTATCACGAGCCCAAATACAGCGTAACTATCACGAGCCCAAATATTCCGAGAAGCGTAACTATCACGAGCCCAAATACAGCGTAACTATCACGAGCCCAAATACAGCGTAACTATCACGAGCCCAAATATTCCGAGAAGCGTAACTATCACGAGCCCAAATACAGCGTAACTATCACGAGCCCAAATACAGCGTAACTATCACGAGCCCAAGTACAGCGTAACTATCACGAGCCCAAATACAGCGTAACAATCACGAGCCCAAATATTCCGAGAAGAGCAAATACTTTAATAATCTTTCCTTTCTAGATGACGAAACAAGAGTTGTACTAAACGGAGTCGAGTGCGACTATATCAACGCCAGTTTTATAGATGTAAGTACCTTGTCTTGTTATCTTTCATGTTATAGATGTATGTACCTTGTCATGTTATAGTTCAGTTTTATAGATGTAAGTACCTTGTCTTGTTATCTTTCATGTTATAGATGTAAGTACCTTGTCTTGTTATCTTTCAGTGTTATAGATGTAAGTACCTTGTCATGTTATAGTTCAGTTTTATAGATGTAAGTACCTTGTCGTGTTATCTTTCATGTTATAGATGTAAGTACCTTGTCTTGTTATCTTTCATGTTATAGATGTATGTACCTTGTCATGTTATAGTTCAGTTTTATAGATGTAAGTACCTTGTCGTGTTATCTTTCATGTTATAGATGTAAGTACCTTGTCGTGTTATCTTTCATGTTATAGATGTAAGTACCTTGTCGTGTTATCTTTCATGTTATAGATGTAAGTACCTTGTCTTGTTATCTTTCATGTTATAGATGTATGTACCCTGTCATGTTATAGTTCAGTTTTATAGATGTATGTACCTTGTCATGTTATAGTTCAGTGTTATAGATGTAAGTACCTTGTCTTGTTATCTTTCATGTTATAGATGTATGTACCCTGTCATGTTATAGTTCAGTTTTATAGATGTATGTACCTTGTCGTGTTATCTTTCAGTGTTATAGATGTAAGTACCTTGACGTGTTATCTTTCAGTTTTATAGATGTAAGTACCTTGTCTTGTTATAGTTCAGTGTTATAGATGAGAGTACCTTGTCATGTTATATTTCAGTGTTATAGATGTAAGTACTTTGTCTGAAATCTTTTAGTTTTAGAGATGTAAGTACCTTCTCTGACCAGTGCGCTATTCGAACAGACATGTTTTTTATTTACTGGTGTATCCAATACATATTGATGCACAACGTGTTTGTCGAAGGTGGAAATATATTACAGTATTGTAAATACGAGTCTGTTTGTAAATACATTACAGTATTGTAAATACGAGTCTGTTTGTAAATACAATACAGTATTGTAAATACGAGTCTGTTTGTAAATACATTACAGTATTGTAAATACGAGTCTGTTTCTAAATACATTACAGTATTGTAAATACGAGTCTGTTTGTAAATACATTACCGTATTGTAAATACGAGTCTGTTTGTAAATACATTACAGTATTGTAAATACGAGTCTGTTTGTAAATACATTACAGTATTGTAAATACAGACTGTTTGTAAATACATTACTGTATTGTAAATACGAGTCTGTTTGTAAATACATTACTGTATTGTAAATACGGACTGTTTGTAAATACATTACAGTATTGTAAATACGGACTGTTTGTAAATACATTACTGTATTGTAAATACGGACTGTTTGTAAATACATTACTGTATTGTAAATACGAATATGTTTGTAAATACATTACTGTATTGTAAATACGGACTGTGTGGAAATACATTATTGTATTGTAAATACGGACTGTGTGGAAATACATTATTATATTGTAAATACGGACTGTGTGGAAATACATTATTATATTGTAAATACGGACTGTGTGGAAATACATTATTGTATTGTAAATACGGACTGTGTGGAAATACGTTATTATGTTGTAAATACGGACTGTGTGGAAATACATTACTGTATTGTAAATACGGCCGGTGTGGAAATACATTATTGTATTGTAAATACGGACTGTGTGGAAATACATTATTGTATTGTAAATACGGACTGTGTGGAAATACATTACTGTATTGTAAATACGGACTGTGTGGAAATACATTATTATATTGTAAATACGGACTGTGTGGAAATACATTATTATATTGTAAATACGGACTGTGTGGAAATACATTATTGTATTGTAAATACGGACTGTGTGGAAATACGTTATTATGTTGTAAATACGGACTGTGTGGAAATACATTACTGTATTGTAAATACGGCCGGTGTGGAAATACATTATTGTATTGTAAATACGGACTGTGTGGAAATACATTATTGTATTGTAAATACGGACTGTGTGGAAATACATTACTGTATTGTAAATACGGACTGTGTGGAAATACATTATTGTATTGTAAATACGGACTGTGTGGAAATACATTATTATATTGTAAATACGGACTGTGTGGAAATACATTATTATATTGTAAATACGGACTGTGTGGAAATACATTACTGTATTGTAAATACGGCCTGTGTGGATATACATTATTGTATTGTAAATACGGACTGTGTGGAAATACATTATTGTATTGTAAATACGGACTGTGTGGAAATACATTATTATATTGTAAATACGGACTGTGTGGAAATACATTATTATATTGTAAATACGGACTGTGTGGAAATACATTACTGTATTGTAAATACGGCCTGTGTGGATATACATTATTGTATTGTAAATACGGACTGTGTGGAAATACATTATTGTATTGTAAATACGGACTGTGTGGAAATACATTATTATATTGTAAATACGGACTGTGTGGAAATACATTACTGTATTGTAAATACGGCCTGTGTGGAAATACATTATTGTATTGTAAATACGGCCTGTGTGGATATACATTATTATATTGTAAATACGGACTGTGTGGAAATACATTATTGTATTGTAAATACGGACTGTGTGGAAATACATTATTGTATTGTAAATACGGACTGTGTGGAAATACATTATTGTATTGTAAATACGGACTGTGTGGAAATACATTACTGTATTGTAAATACGGACTGTGTGGAAATACATTATTGTATTGTAAATACGGACTGTGTGGAAATACATTACTGTATTGTAAATACGGACTGTGTGGAAATACATTACTGTATTGTAAATACGGACTGTGTGGAAATACATTATTGTATTGTAAATACGGACTGTGTGGAAATACATTATTGTATTGTAAATACGGACTGTGTGGAAATACATTACTGTATTGTAAATACGGACTGTGTGGAAATACATTATTGTATTGTAAATACGGACTGTGTGGAAATACATTACTGTATTGTAAATACGGACTGTGTGGAAATACATTACGTATTGTAAATACGGACTGTGTGGAAATACATTACTGTATTGTAAATACGGACTGTGTGGAAATACATTACTGTATTGTAAATACGGACTGTGTGGAAATACATTACTGTATTGTAAATACGGACTGTGTGGAAATACATTACTGTATTGTAAATACGGACTGTGTGGAAATACATTACTGTATTGTAAATACGGACTGTGTGGAAATACATTATTATATTGTAAATACGGACTGTGTGGAAATACATTATTATATTGTAAATACGGACTATGTGGAAATAAATTATTATATTGTAAATACGGACTGTGTGGAAATACATTATTATATTGTAAATACGGACTGTGTGGAAATACATTATTATATTGTAAATACGGACTGTGTGGAAATACATTATTATATTGTAAATACGGACTGTGTGGAAATAAATTATTATATTGTAAATACGGACTGTGTGGAAATACATTATTATATTGTAAATACGGACTGTGTGGAAATACATTATTATATTATAAATACGGACTGTGTGGAAATACATTATTATATTATAAATACGAGTCTGTGTGGAAATACATTACTGTATTGTAAATACGGACTGTGTGGAAATACATTATTATATTGTAAATACGGACTGTGTGGAAATACATTATTGTATTGTAAACACGGACTGTGTGGAAATACATTATTGTATTGTAAATACGGACTGTGTGGAAATACATTATTGTATTGTAAATACGGACTGAGTGGAAATACATTATTGTATTGTAAATACGGACTGTGTGGAAATACATTATTATATTATAAATACCAGACTACAGTGGACATTCAGTATTATAATATAATAGTAAATGCTAGACTATAATGGACATATATTGATATTTCAGGGATATAGTAAAAGAAAGGCGTATATTGCAGCATTAGGTTAGTAGCATACAGTAACATAATGTAACATTGAGTGACATAGGGTAACATACAGTAGAATACAGTAACATGCAGTGACATACAGTGATATACAGTGTCATACAGTGACATACAGTAACACACAGTGGCATACAGTAGCATACAGTGACATACAGCCACATAGAATAACATAGAGTGACACACAGTGACATATAGTAACATATAGTGACATACAGTGATATATAGTAACATACAGTGAAAAAAAGTGATATTTAGTAATATACAGTAACATACAGTAATATACAGTAACATAGAGTAACAAACAGTGCCATACAGTGCCATACAGTGCCATACAGTAACATACAGTAACATACAATAACATACAGTAACATAGAGTAACATACAGTGCCATACAGTGCCATACAGTAAAATACAGTAACATACAGTGACATACAGTGACATACAGTGATATGCAGTAACAAACAGTAACATACAGTAACATACAGTGATATGCAGTAACATACAGTAACATACAGTGTCATACAGTAACATACAGTAACATACAGTAACATACAGTGACATACAGTAACATTCATCAACCTACAGTAACATACAGTAACATACAGTAACATACAGTAACATACAGTAACATACAGTAACATACAGTAACATACAGTAACATACAGTAACATACAGTAACATACAGTAACATAGAGTAACATACAGTGCCATACAGTGCCATACAGTAACATACAGTAACATACAGTAACATACAGTAACATACAGTGACATACAGTGACATACAGTAACATACAGTGTCATACAGTAACATACAGTAACATACAGTGACATACAGTAACATATAGTGACATACAGTGACATACAGTGATATACAGTGACATACAGTAACATACAGTGACATACAGTAACATTCAGTGACATACAGTAACATTCATCAACCTATAGTAACATACAGTAACATACAATAACATACAGTAACATACAGTAACATACAGTAACATACAGTAACATACAGTACATACAGTAACATACAGTAACATACAGTAACATACAGTAACATATAGTAACATACAGTAACATACAGTAACATACAGTAACATACAGTAACATACAGTGACATACAGTAACATACAGTAACATACAGTAACATACAGTAACATACAGTAACATACAGCAACATACAGTAACATACAGTAACATGCAGTAACATACAGTAACATACAGTAACATACAGTAACATACAGTAACATACAGTAACATACAGTGGCAAACAGTAACATACAGTAACATACAGTAACATACAGTTATTTACAGTGGCATACAGTAACATACAGTAACATACAGTAACATAGAGTAATATACAGTAACATACAGTAGTAACATACAGTAACATACAGTAACATACAGTAACATACAGTAACATAGAGTAACATAGAGTAACAGAGAGTAACATACAGTAACATTCTGTAACATACAGTGGCATACAGTAACATACAGTAAGATACAGTAACATACAGTAACATACAGTAACATACAGTAACATACAGTGATATACAGTAACATACAGTAACATACAGTAACATACAGAGGCATACAGTAACATACAGTAACATACAGTAACATACAGTAACATACAGTAATATACAGTAACATATAGTGGCATACAGTAACATAGAGTAACATACAGTAACATACAGTAACATACAGTTACTTACAGTGACATACAGTAACATACTGTGACATACAGTAAACATACAGTGACATTCAGTGGCATACAGTAACATACAGTGACATACAGTGACATACAGTAACATACAGTAGTAACATACAGTAACATACAGTAACATAGAGTAACATACAGTAACATATAGTAACATAAAGTAACATACAGTAACATACAGTGATATACAGTAACATACAGTAACATACAGTAACATACAGTAACATACAGTAACATACAGTAACATACAGTGGCATACAGTAACATACAGTAACATACAGTGACATAGAGTAACATACAGTAACATACAGTAACATACAGTTACTTACAGTGACATACTGTAACATACTGTGACATACATTAAACATACAGTAACATACAGTAACATACAGTTACTTACAGTGACATACAGTAACATACTGTGACATACAGTAAACATACAGTGACATTCAGTGGCATACAGTAACATACAGTGACATACAGTGACATACAGT
>JABXNX010003672.1:0-24439 GCA_014843695.1 Archivesica marissinica | reverse complement strand
ATGTACTACAAAATTCACCATCCCTTTCCTCATTCAAATCGCAACTAAAGAGTGACGTCACAAAATGCCCAAACTATTTTTACTTAGGTGACCGCAAATGGCAAGTCTATCATGCTCGACTCCGTACTAATTGTAGCTCATTAAACCAGCATTTGTTCACAAAAAACATTTCTCCATCACCACTCTGCCAATGTGGTCTTCCTGAGAGTAATCATCATTTCTTCTTTGAATGTGTCTACTACAATGACATCAGAGTTCGTCTCTTAGCAACTACTTCTAAATATTGTACCATAACACTATACACTCTATTACACGGAGACCGGAACCTTAGCGATGATCTCAACGCACACATATTTGAAGCAGTCCAAAACTACATCGGGAAAGCAGACGATGTTCACTAAATGTAGCAAGTTTGCTTCTCCCATTGAACTATCCGAATGAATACATCATGTTCCTCCATCTTCTATCCTTTTGCCTATCTTCTCAGTCAATCTTAATTTCAACTTACTAATTTAATTACTATGTGTATTTCTATCACCTTAATAATCTCATTATATTATTGAGATTATAGTTTACAGTTCATGGTTAATATAATTTTATACTTATCTTTATCGAATTGCAATTAATAGTTCATATACGATTAAAACGCTGTTATACTGTAATTACAATATACATCTAAATATAGGAGAAGACCTCTATAAGCTATAGCTTTCGGTTCTAATCCTTTTTCATACATGTATGTAAATATTTGTGTAAATTGTACATTTGTATATGTTGTATCATTGTTTGAAATAAAGATAATGATAAAGAATTTAATCTTACATCAAATTTGGAACCAAAATTGCAAGAATTTAAAAACTGTTTAAAGCAGTGGCAACATCATAAGCTTACTTTGATGGGGAAAGTGACAGTTATTAAAACGTTTGCAATACCAAAACTTGTTTATCCATTTATTGTTTTACCGAATCCACCAGCACATATCATTAGTGATATTACAAAATCATTATTTGTATTTATGTGGGACGATAAACCAGAAAAAATCAAGAGAACTACATTATATAAAAATTATGAAAGTGGCGGTTTAAAGTTAACAAACATAACATATTTTTTAAACTCAATAAAAGCTTGTTGGCTTAAGAGAATCTTAGACGACAAAAATAAAGGACTCTGGAAATGTATTTATGCAAAGCAAATAGAGAAATATGGGAGTGAAATGTTACTAGATTGCAATCTGTCTGATAATGATATTCATAACGTCAGTGGTGGTAATTCATTTTTACATGATATTCTAAAGTCATGGTTTAATATTTCTGCACAATTTAGTAATTCTAGTGTTTCTTTTAAACAACAATCATCTGGAATAATTCTGAAATTAAAGTGGAGGGAAACACTGTCTTCTATAGGGATTGGTTCAATAAAGGAATAAAATATGTAGATCAATTATTCAATTTTAGGAATGGTAAATACTCAACATTTGATGACATGATAGAGTTATTTAATTTAAATGAAAAGGATTTCTTAACCTATCATAAACTAAAACACAGAATACCACAATCATACGTAAATAAAATGAACCAACGACTCCTTGCAGAAACAAGAACAGAAACGTTAATTGACAAACTAAAAACCTCAAAAAGCCCCAATCAACTATTATATAAAACACAAATGGACAATTCAGAGATTGAAGGAATTAAATCAGAAAATAAATGGAATACCATACTAGGTAAACAAGATTTTGAATGGAAACGTATTTACTCAGTTCTGTATTTTGCGACAATAGATACGAAGTTAAGAAGTTTTCAATACAAATTCTTGAAGCATATTCTACCGACTAATACACATTTATTAAAATGCAAATTAGTTCCGACAAGTCTTTGTGATTTCTTTAATATGAATGTCGAAAATATTGAACATTTGTTTTGGAAATGCCCATGTGTACAACACATGTGGAAACAACTAAGCACATTTCTAAAAACAAAAAATATAGATGTGGATATAAATTTTGAGGTAATTTGTTTTGGTAAAATAAACAACTCAGTAATAAACAATACAATTAATTTCGTAATTATTCTATGTAAATCTTTTATATATAGAATGAAGTGTAGAAAAGAATTGCCACGTTTTGAATGCTTTAAAAGCTATCTAAATATTAGAATTAATTTAGAACGGGAGATTGCTTTACGAACAGACAAATTAGAAAAATACAACTCCAAGTGGGTAGCGTTTATATAATCAATTAATTCCCCTAATTTTTTTTGTGTGTAATTTGAAAATAAATAAATGGAAACGATCACCCATATGCTTTTTTCTTTTTCTTCACCCTTCTCTTTTTTGCTTTACAATTTATTTTTCAAACTAGGGATACTTATCCAGAAAAAACCCTTTTGTGTATATACATGGAAGGCAAACGTCTTATGATATCATTAATGTTGTAACATTGTGTAAATGCTTTTTATGTACATACATGAAAGAAATAAACGGGGTTACTCGAAAAGGGGCCTCAAAATAAAAAAAAAATAAAAATCATTGTTTGAAATAAACTATGTTTAAACTAGTCTCTCAGTAGTGAGTATATACAAGTATAGTCTCTCAGTAGTGAGTATATACATGTATAGTCTCTCAGTAGTGAGTATATACATGTATAGTATCTCAGTAGTGAGTATATACATGTATAGTCTCTCAGTAGTGAGTATATACATGTATAGTCTCTCAGTAGTGAGTATATACATGTATAGTCTCTCAGTAGTGAGTATATACATGTATAGTCACTCAGTAGTGAGTATATACATGTATAGTCTCTCAGTAGTGAGTATATACATGTATAGTCTCTCAGTAGTGAGTATATACATGTATAGTCTCTCAGTAATGAGTATATACATGTATAGTCTCTCAGTAGTGAGTATATACATGTATAGTCTCAGTAGTGAGTATATACATGTATAGTATCTCAGTAGTGAGTATATACATGTATAGTCTCTCAGTAGTGAGTATATACATGTATAGTCTCTCAGTAGTGAGTATATACATGTATTGTCTCTCAGTAGTGAGTATATACATGTATAGTCTCTCAGTAGTGAGTATATACATGTATAGGGTCAGTAGTGAGTATATACATGTATAGTCTCTCAGTAGTGAGTATATACATGTATAGTCTCTCAGTAGTGAGTATATACATGTATACGTCTCAGTAGTGAGTATATACATGTATAGGGTCAGTAGTGAGTATATACATGTATAGTCTATCAGTAGTGAGTATATACATGTATAGTCTCTCAGTAATGAGCATATACATGTATAGGGTCAGTAGTGAGTATATACATGTATAGTATCTCAGTAGTGAGTATATACATGTATAGTATCTCAGTAGTGAGTATATACATGTATAGTATCTCAGTAGTGAGTATATACATGTATAGTCTCTCAGTAGTGAGTATATACATGTATTGTCTCTCAGTAGTGAGTATATACATGTATAGCTCTCAGTAGTGAGTATATACATGTAAGTCTATCAGTAGTGAGTATATACATGTATACTATCTCAGAAGTGAGTATATACATGATAGGCTCACTAGTCAGATATACATGCATAGTCTCTCAGTAGTGAGTATATACAAACCCAAAAAACAAACCCAAAAACAAAACAAAAAACAAACAAAAAACAAACCCAAAAAACATGTATATTCTCTCAGTAGTGAGTATATACATGTATAGTATCTCAGTAGTGAGTATATACATGAATAGGTCAGTAGTGAGTATATACATGTATGTCTCTCAATAGTGAGAATATACATGTATCGTCCCTCAGTAGTGAGTATATACAGCAACAAAAAACAGTACAGTCTCTCAGTAGTGAGTATATACATGTATAGTCTCTCAGTAGTGAGTATATACATGCATAGTATCTCAGTAGTGAGAATATACATGAATAGTCTCTCAATAGTGAGTATATACATGTATAGTCTCTCAGTAGTGAGTATATACATGTATAGTCTCTCAGTAGTGAGTATATACATGTATAGTATATCAGTAGTGAGTATATACATGTATAGTCTCTCAGTAGTGAGTATATACATGTATTGTCTCTCAGTAGTGAGTATATACATGTATAGGGTCAGTAGTGAGTATATACATGTATAGTATCTCAGTAGTGAGTATATGTCTCTCAGTAGTGAGTATAAACATGTATAGTCTCTCAGTAGTGAGTATATACATGTATAGTATCTCAGTAGTGAGTATATACATGTATAGGGTCAGTAGTGAGTATATACATGTATAGTCTCTCAGTAGTGAGTATATACATGTATAGTCTCTCAGTAGTGAGTATATACATGTATAGTATCTCAGTAGTGAGTATATACATGTATAGTCTCTCAGTAATGAGTATATACATGTATATCTCTCAGTAATGAGTATATACATGTATTGTCTCTCAGTAGTAAGTATATACATGTATAGGGTCAGTAGTGAGTATATACATGTATAGTCTCTCAGTAGTGAGTATATACATGTATCGTCTCTCAGTAGTGAGTATATACATGTATAGCCCAAAAACATGTATAGGCTCAGTAGTGAGTATATACATGCATAGCGTCCGTAGTGAGTATATACATGTATCGTCTCTCAGTAGTGAGTATATACATGTATAGTAGCTCAGTAGTGAGTATATACATGCATAGGGTCCGTAGTAAGTATATACATGTATCGTCTCTCAGTAGTGAGTATATACATGTATAGTCTCTCATAGTGAGTATATACATGCATAGTCTCTCAGTAGTGAGTATATACATGTATAGTCTCTCAGTAGTGAGTATATACATGTATAGTCTCTCAGTAATGAGTATATAAATGTATTGTCTCTCAGTAGTGAGTATATACATGCATAGGGTCAGTAGTGAGTATATACATGTATAGTCTCTCAGTATTGAGTATATACATGTATCGTCTCTCAGTAGTGAGTATATACATGTATAGTAGCTCAGCAGTCAGTATATACATGAATAGGGTCAGTAGTGAGTATATACATGTATAGTCTCTCAGTAGTGAGTATATACATGTATAGTCAACAAAATCTCAGTAGTGAGTATATACATGTATAGGGTCAGTAGTGAGTATATACATGTATATTCTCTCAGTAATGAGTATATACATGTATAGTCTCTCAGTAGTGAGTATATACATTTATTGTCTCTCAGTAGTGAGTATATACATGCATAGGGTCAGTAGTGAGTATATACATGTATAGTCTCTCAGTAGTGAGTATATACATGTATCGTCTCTCAGTAGTGAGTATATACATGTATAGTCTCTCAGTAATGAGTATATACATGCATAGTCTCTCAGTAGTGAGTATATACATGTATAGTCTCTCAGTAGTGAGTATATAAATGTATTGTCTCTCAGTAGTGAGTATATACATGCATAGGGTCAGTAGTGAGTATATACATGTATAGGGTCAGTAGTGAGTATATACATGTATAGTCTCTCAGTAGTGAGTATATACATGTATAGTCTCTCAGTAGTGAGTATATACATGTATAATCTCTCAGTAGTGAGTATATACATGTATTGTCTCTAAGTAGTGAGTATATACATGTATAAGGCCTCAGTAGTGAGTATATACATGTATAAGGTCTCACTAGTGAGTATATATACATGTATAGTCTCTCAGTAGTGAGTATATACATGTATAGTATCTCAGTAGTGAGTATATACATGTATAGTATCTCAGTAGTGAGCATATATACATGCATAGTCTCTCAGTATTGAGTATATACATGTATAGTCTCTCAGTAGTTAGTATATACATGTATATTATCTCAGTAGTGAGTATATACATGTATATGGTCAATAGTGAGTATATACATGCATAGTCTCTCAATAGTGAGTATATACATGTATAGTCTCTCAATAGTGAGTATATACATGTATTGTCTCTCAGTAGTGAGTATATACATGTATAGGGTCAGTAGTGAGTATATACCTGTATAGGGTCAGTAGTGAGTATGTACATGTATAGTCTCTCAGTAGTGAGTATATACATGTATAGTCTCTCAGTAGTGTGTATATACATGTATAGTATCTCAGTAGTGAGTATATACAAGTATAGGGTATGTAGTGAGTATATACATGTATAGTCTCTCAGTAGTGAGTATATACATGTATCGTCTCTCAGTAGTGAGTATATACATGTATAGTCTCTCAGTAGTGAGTATATACATGTATTGTCTCTCAGTAGTGAGTATATACATGTATAGGGTCAGTAGTGAGTATATACATGTATAGTCTCTCAATAGTCAGTATATACATGTATAGTCTCTCAGTAGTGAGTATATACATGTATAGTCTCTCAGTAGTGAGTATATACATGTATAGTATCTCAGTAGTGAGTATATACATGTATATGGTCAGTAGTGAGTATATACATGTATAGTCTCTCAGTAGTGAGTATATACATGTATCGTCCCTCAGTAGTGAGTATATACAGGTACAGTCTCTCAGTAGTGAGTGTATACATGTATAGTCTCTCAGTAGTGAGTATATACATGCATAGTCTCTCAGTAGTGAGAATATACATGTATAGTCTCTCAATAGTGAGTATATACATGTATTGTCTCTCAGTAGTGAGTATATACATGTATAGTATCTCAGTAGTGAGTATATACATGTATAGTCTCTCAGTAGTGATTATATAAATGTATTTTCTCTCAGTAATGAGTATATACATATATAGGGTCAGTAGTGAGTATATACATGTATAGTCTCTCAGTAGTGTGTATAAACATGTATCGTCTCTCGGTAGTGAGTATATACATGTATAGTAGCTCAGTAGTGAGTATATACATGTATAGGGTCAGTAGTGAGTATATACATGTATAGTCTCTCAGTAGTGAGTATATACATGTATAGTCTCTCAGTAATGAGTATATACATGTATAGTATCTCAGTAGTGAGTATATACATGTATAGGGTCAGTAGTGAGTATATACATGTATATTCTCTCAGTAATGAGTATATACATGTATTGTCTCTCAGTAGTAAGTATATACATGTATAGGGTCAGTAGTGAGTATATACATGTATAGTCTCTCAGTAGTGAGTATATACATGTATCGTCTCTCAGTAGTGAGTATATACATGTATAGTAGCTCAGTAGTGAGTATATACATGCATAGCGTCCGTAGTGAGTATATACATGTATCGTCTCTCAGTAGTGAGTATATACATGTATAGTAGCTCAGTAGTGAGTATATACATGCATAGGGTCCGTAGTGAGTATATACATGTATAGTATCTCAGTAGTGAGTATATACATGTATAGTATCTCAGTAGTGAGTATATACATGTATAGTATCTCAGTAGTGAGTATATACATGTATAGTATCTCAGTAGTGAGTATATACATGTATAGTATCTCAGTAGTGAGTATATACATGTATAGTATCTCAGTAGTGAGCATATACATGTATAGTATCTCAGTAGTGAGTATATACATGTATAGTATCTCAGTAGTGAGTATATATATGTATAGTATTTCAGTAGTGAGTATATACATGTATAGTCTCTCAGTAGTGAGTATAAACATGTATAGTCTCTCAGTAGTGAGTATATACATGTATATTCTCTCAGTAGTGAGTATATACATGTATAGTCTCTCAGTAGTGAGTATATACATATATAGTATCTCAGTAGTGAGCATATACATGTATAGGGTCAGTAGTGAGTATATACATGTACAGTCTCTCAGTAATGAGTATATACATGTAGTCTCTCAGTAGTGAGTATATACATGTATTGTCTCTCAGTAGTGAGTATATACATGTATATTCTCTCAGTAATGAGTATATACATGTATAGGCTCTCAGTAGTGAGTATATACATGTATTGTCTCTCAGTAGTGAGTATATACATGCATAGTGTCAGTAGTGAGTATATACATGTATAGTCTCTCAGTAGTGAGTATATACATGCATAGTCTCTCAGTAGTGAGTATATACATGTATAGTCTCTCAGTAGTGAGTATATAAATGTGTTGTCTCTCAGTAGTGAGTATATACATGCATAGGGTCAGTAGTGAGCATATACATGTATAGTCTCTCAGTAGTGAGTATATACATGTATAGGGTCATTAGTGAGTATATACATGTATAGTCTCTCAGTAGTGAGTATATACATATATAGTCTCTCAGTAGTGAGTATATACATGTATAGTCTCTCGGTAGTGAGTATATAAATGTATTGTCTCTCAGTAGTGAGTATATACATGCATAGGGTCAGTAGTGAGCATATACATGTATAGTCTCTCAGTAGTGAGTATATACATGTATAGGGTCATTAGTGAGTATATACATGTATAGTCTCTCAGTAGTGAGTATATACATATATAGTCTCTCAGTAGTGAGTATATACATGTATAATCTCTCAGTAGTGAGTATATACATGTATAGTCTCTCAGTAGTGAGTATATAAATGTATAGTCTCTCAGTAGTGAGTATATACATGTATTGTCTCTCAGTAGTGATTATATACGTGTATAGGGTCAGTAGTGAGTATATACATGTATAGTCTCTCAGTAGAGAGTATATATATGTATAGTCTCTCAATAGTGAGCATATATATGTATAGTCTCTCAGTAGTGAGTATATACATGTATAGTATCTCAGTAGTGAGTATATACATGTATATGTTCAGTAGTGAGTATATACATGTATAGTCTCTCAGTAGTGAGTATATACATGTATAGTCTATAAGTAGTGAGTATATATATGTATAGTCTCTCAGTAGTGAGTATATGCATGAATAGGGTCAATAGTGAGTATATACATGCATAGTCTCTCAGTAGTGAGTATATACATGTATAGTCTCTCAATAGTGAGTATTTATACATGTATAGGGTCTAAGTAGTGAGTATATACATGCATAATCTCTCAGTAGTGAGTTTATACATGTATTGTCTCTCAGTAGTGAGATTATATACATGTATAGTCTCTCAGTCGTGAGTTTATATACATGTATTGTCTCTCATTAGTGAGTATATACACATGTATAGTCTTTCAGTAGTGAGTATATACATGTATAGTCTCTCAGTAGTGAGTTTATACATGTATTGTCTCTCAGTAGTGAGTATATACATGTATATTCTCTCAGTAGTGAGTATGTATACATGTATAGTCTCTCAGTAGTGAGTATATACATACATAATTTCTCAGTAGTGAGTATATATACATGTATAGTCTCTCAATAGTGAGTATATACATGTATAGTCTCTCAGTAGTGAGTATATACATGTATTGTCTCTCAGTAGTGAGTATATACATGTATAGGGTCAGTTGTGAGTATATACATGTATAGTCTCTCAGTAGTGGGTAAATACATGTATAGTCTCTCAGTAGTGAGTATATACATGTATAATATCTCAGTAGTGAGTATATACATGTATATTCTCTCAGTAGTGAGTATATACATGAATTGTCTCTCAGTAGTGAGTATAAACATATATAGTCTCTCAGTAGTGAGTATATACATGTATATTCTCCCAGTAGTGAGTATATACATGTATAGTCTCTCAGTAGTGAGTATATACATGTATAGTATCTCAGTAGTGAGTATATACATGTATAGGGTCAGTAGTGAGTATATACATGTATTGTCTCTCAGTAGTGAGTATATACAGTATAGGGTCAGTAGTGAGTATATACATGTATAGTCTCCCAGTAGTGAGTATATACATGTATTGTCTCTCAGTAGTGAGTATATACATGTATTGTCTCTCAGTAGTGAGTATATACATGTATAGTCTCACAGTAGTGAGTATATACATGTATTTTCTCTCAGTAGTGAGTATATACATGTATAGTCTCTCAGTAGTGAGTATAAACATGTATCGTCTCTCAGTAGTGAGTATATACATGTATAGTAGCTCTGTAGTGAGTATATACATGTATAGGGTCAGTAGTGAGTATATACATGTATAGTCTCTCAGTAGTGAGTATATACATGTATAGTCTCTCAGTAATGAGTATATACATGTATAGTATCTCAGTAGTGAGTATATACATGTATAGGGTCAGTAGTGAGTATATACATGTATATTGTCTCAGTAATGAGTATATACATGTATAGGCTCTAAGTAGTGAGTATATACATGTATTGTCTCTCAGTAGTGAGTATATACATGCATAGGGTCAGTAGTGAGTATATACATGTTTAGTCTCTCTGTAGTGAGTATATACATGCATAGTCTCTTAGTAGTTAGTATATACATGTATAGTCTCTCAGTAGTGAGTATATAAATGTATTGTCTCTCAGTAGTGAGTATATACATGCATAGGGTCAGTAGTGAGTATATACATGTATAGTCTCTCAGTAGTGAGTATATACATGTATAGGGTCATTAGTGAGTATATACATGTATAGTCTCTCAGTAGTGAGTATATACATGTATAGTCTCTCAGTAGTGAGTATATACATGTATAGTCTCTCAGTAGTGAGTATATACATGTATAATCTCTCAGTAGTGAGTATATACATGTATAGTCTCTCAGTAGTGAGTATATACATGTATTGTCTCTCAGTAGTGAGTATATACGTGTATAGGGTCAGTAGTGAGTACATACATGTATAGTCTCTCAGTAGTGAGTATATATATGTATAGTCTCTCAGTAGTGAGTATATACATGTATAGTATCTCAGTAGTGAGTATATACATGTATAGTATCTCAGTAGTGAGTATATACATGTATATGGTCAGTAGTGAGTATATACATGTATAGTCTCTCAGTAGTGAGTATATATATGTATAGTCTCTCAGTAGTGAGTATATGCATGTATAGGGTCATTAGTGAGTATATACATGCATAGTCTCTCAGTAGTGAGTATATACATGTATAGTCTCTCAGTAGTGAGTATGTATACATGTATAGGGTCATTAGTGAGTATATACATGCATAGTCTCTCAGTAGTGAGTATATACATGTATAGTCTCTCAGTAGTGAGTATGTATACATGTATAGTCTCTCAGTAGTGAGTATATACATACATAAATTCTCAGTAGTGAGTATATATACATGTATTGTCTCTCAGTAGTGAGTATATACACATGTATAGTCTCTCAGTAGTGAGTATATACATGTATTGTCTCTCAGTATTGAGTATATACATGTATAGTCTCTCAGTAGTGAGTATATGCATGTATAGTCTCTCAGTAGTGAGTATATATACATGTATAGTCTCTCAGTAGTGAGTATGTACATGTATAGGGTCTCATTAGTGAGTATATACATGCATAGTCTCTCAGTAGTGAGTATGTACATGTATTGTCTCTCAGTAGTGAGTATATACATGTATAGTATCTCAGTAGTGAGTATGTACATGTATAGTCTCTCAGTAGTGAGTATATACATGTATAGGGACTCAGTAGTGAGTATGTACATGTATAGTCTCTCAGTAGTGAGTATATATACATGTATAGTATCTCAGTGGTGAGTATATATACATGTATAGTCTCTCAGTAGTGAGTATATACAAGTATTGTCTCTCAGTAGTGAGTATATATACATGTATAGTATCTCAGTGGTGAGTATATATACATGTATAGTCTCTCAGTGGTGAGTATATACAAGTATAATCTCTCAGTAGTGAGTATATGTACATGTATAGTCTCTCAGTAGTGAGTATATACATGCATAGTCTCTCAGTAGTGAGTTTATACAAGTATGGTCTCTCAGTAGTGAGTATATATACATGTATAGTCTCTCAGTAGTGAGTATATACATGCATAGTCTCTCAGTAGTGAGTATATACAAGTATCAGATCAGTAGTGAGTATATACAAGTATAGTATTTCAGTAGTGAGTATATACATGTATAGTCTCTCAGTAGTGTGTATATACATGTATAGTCTCTCAGTAGTGAGTATATACATGTATACTCTCTCAGTAGTGAGTATATACATGTATATACTCACTACTGATAGACTATACATGTATATACTCACTACTGAGAGACTATACATGTATATACTCACTACTGACCCTATACATGTATATACTCACTACTGAGAGACAATACATGTATATACTCATTACTGAGAGATTATACATGTATATACTCACTACTGAGAGACTAAACATGTATATACTCACTACTGAGAGACAATACATGTATATACTCACTACTGGGAGACTATACATGTATATACTCACTACTGACCCTATACTTGTATATACTCACTACTGAGACACAATACATGTATATACTCACTACTGACGCTATACATGTATATACTCACTACTGAGATACTATACATGTATATACTCACTACTGAGAGACTATACATGTATATACTCACTACTGAGAGAATATTCATGTATATACTTGCTACTGAGAGACTATACATGTTTATACTCACTACTGAGAGACAATTCATAAATATACTCACTACTGAGAGACTATACATGTATATACTCAATACTGAGATACTATACATGTATATACTCACTACTGAGAGACTATACATGTATATACCCACTACTGAGATACTATACATGTATATACTCACTACTGACCCTATACATGTATATACACACTACTGAGATACTATACATGTATATACTCACTACTGAGAGACTATACATGTATATACTCACTACTGAGAGACTATACATGTATATACTCACTACTGAGAGACTATACATGTATATTCTCACTACTGAGAGACTATACATGTATATACTCACTACTGAGAGACTATACATGTATATACTCACTACTGAGAGACAATACATGTATATACTCACTACTGAGAGACAATACATGTATATACTCACTACTGAGAGACTATACATGTATATACTCTCTACTGAGAGACAATACATGTATATACTCACTACTGAGAGACTATACATGTATATACTCACTACATACCCTATTCTTGTATTTACTCACTACTGAGATACTATACATGTATATACTCACTACTGAGAGATTATACATGTATATACTCACTACTGAGAGACTGTACATGTACATACTCACTGCTGACCCTATGCATGTATATACTCAATACTGAGAGACTATACATGTATATACTCACTATTGAGAGACTATACATGTATATACTCACTACTGAGGGACTATACATGTATATACTCACTACTGACCATATACATGTATATACTCACTACTGAGATACTATACATGTATATACTCACTACTGAGAGACAATACATGTATATACTCACTACTGAGAGTCTATACATGTATATACTCACTACTGAGAGACTATGCATGTATATATGCTCACTACTGAGATACTATACATGTATATACTCACTACTGAGAGACTATACATGTATATACTCACTACTGAGAGACAATACATGTATATATACTCACTAGTGAGACCTTATACATGTATATACTCACTACTGAGACCTTATACATGTATATACTCACTACTTAGAGACAATACATGTATATACTCACTACTGAGAGATTATACATGTATATACTCACTACTGAGAGACAATACATGTATATACTCACTACTGAGAGACTATACATTTATATACTCATTACTGAGAGAATATACATGTATATACTCACTACTGACCCTATGCATGTATATACTCACTACTGAGATACTATACATGTATATACTCATTACTGAGAGACTATACATGTATATACTCACTACTGAGAGACTATACATGTATATACACACTACTGACCCTATACATGTATATACTCACTACTGAGCTACAATACATGTATATACTCACTACTGAGAGACGATACATGTATATACTCACTACTGAGAGACTATACATGTATATACTCACTACTGACCCTATACATGTATATACTCACTACTGAGAGAAAATACATGTATATACTCACTACTGAGAGTCTATACATGTATATACTCACTACTGAGAGACTATGCATGTATATATGCTCACTACTGAGATACTATATATGTATATACTCACTACTGAGAGACTATACATGTATATACTCACTACTGAGAGACAATACATGTATATATACTCACTAGTGAGACCTTATACATGTATATACTCACTACTGAGACCTTATACATGTATATACTCAGTACTTAGAGACAATACATGTATATACTCACTACTGAGAGATTATACATGTATATACTCACTACTGAGAGACTATACATGTATATACTCATTACTGAGAGACTATACATGTATATACTCACTACTGAGAGACAATACATGTATATACTCACTACTGAGAGACTATACATGTATATACTCACTACTGAGAGACTATACATGTATATACTCTCTACTGAGAGACAATACATGTATATACTCACTACTGAGAGACTATACATGTATATACTCACTACATACCCTATTCTTGTATTTACTCACTACTGAGATACTATACATGTATATACTCACTACTGAGATATTATACATGTATATACTCACTACTGAGAGACTGTACATGTACATACTCACTACTGACCCTATGCATGTATATACTCAATACTGAGAGACTATACATGTATATACTCACTATTGAGAGACTATACATGTATATACTCACTACTGAGGGACTATACATGTATATACTCACTACTGACCATATACATGTATATACTCACTACTGAGATACTATACATGTATATACTCACTACTGAGAGACAATACATGTATATACTCACTACTGAGAGTCTATACATGTATATACTCACTACTGAGAGACTATGCATGTATATATGCTCACTACTGAGATACTATACATGTATATACTCACTACTGAGAGACTATACATGTATATACTCACTACTGAGAGACAATACATGTATATATACTCACTAGTGAGACCTTATACATGTATATACTCACTACTGAGACCTTATACATGTATATACTCACTACTTAGAGACAATACATGTATATACTCACTACTGAGAGATTATACATGTATATACTCACTACTGAGAGACAATACATGTATATACTCACTACTGAGAGACTATACATTTATATACTCATTACTGAGAGAATATACATGTATATACTCACTACTGACCCTATACATGTATATACTCACTACTGAGATACTATACATGTATATACTCATTACTGAGAGACTATACATGTATATACTCACTACTGAGAGACTATACATGTATATACACACTACTGACCCTATACATGTATATACTCACTACTGAGCTACAATACATGTATATACTCACTACTGAGAGACGATACATGTATATACTCACTACTGAGAGACTATACATGTATATACTCACTACTGACCCTATACATGTATATACTCACTACTGAGAGAAAATACATGTATATACTCACTACTGAGAGTCTATACATGTATATACTCACTACTGAGAGACTATGCATGTATATATGCTCACTACTGAGATACTATACATGTATATACTCACTACTGAGAGACTATACATGTATATACTCACTACTGAGAGACAATACATGTATATATACTCACTAGTGAGACCTTATACATGTATATACTCACTACTGAGACCTTATACATGTATATACTCACTACTTAGAGACAATACATGTATATACTCACTACTGAGAGATTATACATGTATATACTCACTACTGAGAGACAATACATGTATATACTCACTACTGAGAGACTATACATTTATATACTCATTACTGAGAGAATATACATGTATATACTCACTACTGACCCTATACATGTATATACTCACTACTGAGATACTATACATGTATATACTCATTACTGAGAGACTATACATGTATATACTCACTACTGAGAGACTATACATGTATATACACACTACTGACCCTATACATGTATATACTCACTACTGAGCTACAATACATGTATATACTCACTACTGAGAGACGATACATGTATATACTCACTACTGAGAGACTATACATGTATATACTCACTACTGACCCTATGCATGTATATACTCACTACTGAGAGAAAATACATGTATATACTCACTACTGAGATACTATACATGTATATACTCACTACTGAGAGACAATACATATATATACTCACTACTGAGAGACAATACATATATATACTCACTACTGAGAGACAATAGATGTATATACTCACTATTGAGAGCCTATACATGTATATACTCATTACTGAGAGAATATACATGTATATACTCACTACTGACACTATACATGTATATACTCACTACTGAGATACTATACATGTATATACTCATTACTAAGAGACTATACATGTATATACTCACTACTGAGAGACTATACATGTATATACTCACTACTGACCCTATACATGTATATACTCACTACTGAGCTACTATACATGTATATACTCACTACTGAGTGACGATACATGTTTATACTCACTACTGAGAGACTATACATGTATATACTCACTACTGACCCTATACATGTATAAACTCAGTACTGAGAGAAAATACATGTATATTCTCACTACTGAGAGATTATACATGTATATACTCACTACTGAGACTATTCATGTATATACTCACTACTGAGAGACAATACATGTATATACTCACTACTGAGAGACAATACATGTATATACTCACTACTGAGAGACTATGCATGTATATACTCACTATTGAGAGACTATACATGTATATTCTCACTACTGAGAGACTATGCATGTATATGCTCACTACTGAGAGACTATACATGTATATACTCACTACTGAGAGACTATACATGTATATACGCACTACTGAGAGACTATACATGTATATACTCACTACTGACCCTATACATGTATATACTCACTACTGAGAGACAATACATGTATATACTGACTACTGAGATACTATACATGTATATACTCACTACTGAGAGACTATACATGTATATACTCTCTACTGAGAGACTATACATGTATATACTCACTACATACGCTATACTTGTATATACTCACTACTGAGCTACTATACATGTATATACTCACTACTGAGAGACTATACATGTATATACTCACTACTGAGAGACTATATATGTATATACTCACTACTGACCCTATACATGTATATACTCACTACTGAGAGAAAATACATGTATATACTCACTACTGAGATACTATACATGTATATACTCACTACTGAGAGACTATACATGTATATACTCTCTACTGAGAGACTATACATGTATATACTCACTACATACGCTATCCTTGTATATACTCACTACTGAGATACTATACATGTATATACTCACTACTGAGAGACTATACATGTATATACTCACTACTGAGAAACTATACATGTAGATGCTCACTACTGACCCTACACATGTATATACTCACTACTGAGAGACAATACATGTATATACTCACTACTGAGAGACTATACATGTATATACTCACTACTGAGAGACAATACATGTATATACTCACTATTGAGAGACTATACATGTATATACTCACTACTGAGAGACTATACATGTATATACTCACTACTGACCATATACATGTATATACTCACTACTGAGATACTATACATGTATATACTCACTACTGAGAGACAATACATGTATATACTCACTACTGAGAGACTATACATGTATATACTCACTACTGAGAGACTATGCATGTATATATGCTCACTACTGAGATACTATACATGTATATGCTCACTACTGAGAGACTATACATGTATATACTCACTACTGAGAGACTATACATGTATATTTACTCACTAGTGAGACCTTATACATGTATATACTCACTACTGAGACCTTATACATGTATATACTCACTAGTTAGAGACAATACATGTATATACTCACTACTGAGAGATTATACATGTATATACTCACTACTGAGAGATTACACATGTATATACTCACTACTGAGAGATTATACATGTATATACTCACTATTGATAGACTATACATGTATATACTCACTACTGAGAGACTATACATGTATATACTCACTACTGACCCTATACATGTATATACTCACTACTGAGAGACTATAAATGTATATACTCACTACTGACACTATGCATGTATATACTCACTACTGAGAGACAATACATTTATATACTCACTACTGAGAGACTATCCATGTATATACTCACTACTGAGAGACTATGCATGTATATACTCACTACTGAGAGATTATACATGTATATACTCACTACTGAGAGACGATACATGTATATGCTCACTACTGAGAGACTATACATGTATATACTCACTACTGACCCTATGCATGTATATACTCACTACTGAGACACAATACATGTATATACTCACCACTGAGAGACTATACATGTATATACTCACTACTGAGAGACTATACATGTATATACTCACTACTGACCCTATACATGTATATACACACTACTGAGAGACAATACATGTATATACTCACTACTGAGAGACTATACATGTATATACTCACTACTGAGAGACTATACATGTATATACTCTCTACTGAGAGACAATACATGTATATACTCACTACTGAGAGACTATACATGTATATACTCACTACATACCCTATACTTGTATATACTCACTACTGAGATACTATACATGTATATACTCACTACTGAGAGAATATACATGTATATACTCACTACTGAGAGACTATACATGTACATACTCACTACTGACCATATGCATGTATATACTCACTACTGAGAGACAATACATGTATATACTCACTTCTGAGAGACTATTCATGTATATACTCACTACTGAGAGACTATACATGTATATACTCACTATTGAGAGACAATACATGTATATACTCACTACTGAGAGACTATACATGTATATACTCACTACTGACCATATATATGTATATACTCACTACTGAGATACTATACATGTATATACTCACTACTGAGAGACAATACATGTATATACTCACTACTGAGAGACTATGCATGTATTTACTCACTACTGAGAGACTATGCATGTATATATGCTCACTACTGAGATACTATACATGTATATACTCACTACTGAGAGACTATACATGTATATATACTCACTAGTGAGACCTTATACATGTATATACTCACTACTGAGACCTTATACATGTATATACTCACTACTTAGAGACAATACATGTATATACTCACTACTGAGAGATTATACATGTATATACCCACTACTGAGAGACTATACATGTATATACTCACTACTGAGAGATTTTACATGTATATACTCACTACTGATAGACTATACATGTATATACTAACTACTTACCCTATACATGTATATACTCACTACTGAGAGAATATACATGTATATACTCACTACTGACCCTATGCATGTATATACTCACTACTGAGAGACAATACATTTATATACTCACTACTGAGCGACTATACATGTATATACTCACTACTGAGAGACTATGCATGTATATACTCACTACTGAGAGACTATACATGTATATACTCACTACTGAGAGACGATACATGTATATACTCACTACTGAGAGACTATACATGTATATACTCACTACTGACCCTATGCATGTATATACTCACTACTGAGAGACAATACATGTATATACTCACTACTGAGAGACTATACATGTATATACTCATTACTGAGAGAATATACATGTATATACTCACTACTGACCCTATACATGTATATACTCACTACTGAGATACTATACATGTATATACTCACTACTGACCCTATACATGTATATACTCATTACTGAAAGACTATACATGTATATACTCACTACTGAGAGATTATACATGTATATACTCACTACTGACCCTATACATGTATATACTCACTACTGAGCTACTATACATGTATATACTCACTACTGACCCTATACATGTATATACTCACTACTGAGAGCAAATATATGTATATACTCACTACAGAGAGACTATACATGTATATACTTACTACTGAGAGACTATACATGTATATACTCACTACTGAGAGACAATACATATATATACTCACTACTGAGAGACAATACATGTATATACTCACTACTGAGAGCCTATACATGTATATACTCATTACTGAGAGAATATACATGTATATACTCACTACTGACCCTATACATGTATATACTCACTACTGAGATACTATACATGTATATACTCATTACTGAGAGACTATACATGTATATACTCACTACTGAGAGACTATACATGTATATACTCACTACTGACCCTATACATGTATATACTCACTACTGAGTTATTATACATGTATATACTCACTACTGAGAGACGATACATGTTTATACTCACTACAGAGAGACTATACATGTATATACTCACTACTGACCCTATACATGTATATACTCACTACTGAGAGACTATACATGTATATACTCACTACTGAGAGACTATACATGTATATACTCACTACTGAGACCTTATACATGTATATACTCACTACTTAGAGACAATACATGTATATACTCACTACTGAGAGATTATACATGTATATACTCACTACTGAGAGACTATACATGTATATACTCACTACTGAGAGATTATACATGTATATACTCACTACTGATAGACTATACATGTATATACTCACTACTTACCCTATACATGTATATACTCACTACTAACCCTATGCATGTATATACTCACTACTGAGAGACAATACATGTATATACTCACTACTGAGAGATTATACATGTATATACTCACTACTGAGAGACTATACATGTATATACTCACTACTGAGAGATTATACATGTATATACTCACTACTGATAGACTATACATGTATATACTCACTACTTACCCTATACATGTATATACTCACTACTAACCCTATGCATGTATATACTCACTACTGAGAGACAATACATGTATATACTCACTACTGAGAGATTATACATGTATATACTCATTACTGAGAGAATATACATGTATATACTCACTACTGACCCTATACATGTATATACTCACTACTGAGATAAAATACATGTATATACTCACTACTGAGATAATATACATGTATATACTCATTACTGAGAGACTATACATGTATATACTCACTACTGAGAGATTATACATGTATATACTCACTACTGACCCTATACATGTATATACTCACTACTGAGCTACTATACATGTATATACTCACTACTGACCCTATACATGTATATACTCACTACTGAGAGCAATTATATGTATATACTCACTACAGAGAGACTATACATTTATATACTTACTACTGAGAGACTATACATATATATACTCACTACTGAGAGACAATACATGTATATACTCACTACTGAGAGCCTATACATGTATATACTCATTACTGAGAGAAACAAAACCACACACCCTATACATGTATATACTCACTACTGACCCTATACATGTATATACTCACTACTGAGATACTATACATGTATATACTCATTACCGAGAGACTATACATGTATATACTCACTACTGAGAGACTATACATGTATATACTCACTACTGACCCTATACATGTATATACTCACTACTGAGTTATTATACATGTATATACTCACTACTGAGAGACGATACATGTTATACTCACTACAGAGAGACTATACATGTATATACTCACTACTGACCCTATACATGTATATACTCACTACTGAGAGACTATACATGTATACTCACTACTGAGAGACTATACATGTATATACTCACTACTGAGACCTTATACATGTATATACTCACTACTTAGAGACAATACATGTATATACTCACTACTGAGAGACTATACATGTATATACTCACTACTGAGAGACTATACATGTATATACTCACTACTGAGAGATATACATGTATATACTCACTACTGATAGACTATACATGTATATACTCACTACTTACCTATACATGATATACTCACTACTAAACCTATGCATGTATATACTCACTACTGAGAGACAATACATGTATATACTCACTACTGAGAGATTATACATGTATATACTCACTACTGAGAGACTATACATATATATACTCACTACTGAGAGATTATACATGTATATACTCACTACTGATAGACTATACATGTATATACTCACTACTTACCCTATACATGTATATACTCACTACTAACCCTATACATGTATATACTCACTACTGAGAGACAATACATGTATATACTCACTACTGAGAGATTATACATGTATATACTCATTACTGAGAGAATATACATGTATATACTCACTACTGACCCTATACATGTATATACTCACTACTGAGATACTATACATGTATATACTCACTACTGACCCTATACATGTATATACTCATTACTGAAAGACTATACATGTATATACTCACTACTGAGAGATTATACATGTATATACTCACTACTGACCCTATACATGTATATACTCACTACTGAGCTACTATACATGTATATACTCACTACTGACCCTATACATGTATATACTCACTACTGAGAGCAATTATATGTATATACTCACTACAGAGAGACTATACATGTATATACTTACTACTGAGAGACTATACATGTATATACTCACTACTGAGAGACAATACATATATATACTCACTACTGAGAGACAATACATGTATATACTCACTACTGAGAGCCTATACATGTATATACTCATTACTGAGAGAATATACATGTATATACTCACTACTGACCCTATACATGTATATACTCACTACTGAGATACTATACATGTATATACTCATTACTGAGAGACTATACATGTATATACTCACTACTGAGAGACTATACATGTACATACTCACTACTGACCCTATACATGTATATACTCACTACTGAGTTATTATACATGTATATACTCACTACTGAGAGACGATACATGTTTATACTCACTACAGAGAGACTATACATGTATATACTCACTACTGAGAGACTATACATGTATATACTCACTACTGAGACCTTATACATGTATATACTCACTACTTAGAGACAATACATGTATATACTCACTACTGAGAGATTATACATGTATATACTCACTACTGAGAGACTATACATGTATATACTCACTACTGAGAGATTATACATGTATATACTCACTACTGATAGACTATACATGTATATACTCACTACTTACCCTATACATGTATATACTCACTACTAACCCTATGCATGTATATACTCACTACTGAGAGACAATACATGTATATACTCACCACTGAGAGGTTATACATGTATATACTCACTACTGAGAGACTATACATGTATATACTCACTACTGAGAGATTATACATGTATATACTCATTACTGATAGACTATACATGTATATACTCACTACTTACCCTATACATGTATATACTCACTACTAACCCTATGCATGTATATACTCACTACTGAGAGACAATACATGTATATACTCACTACTGAGAGATTATACATGTATATACTCATTACTGAGAGAATATACATGTATATACTCACTACTGACCCTATACATGTATATACTCACTACTGAGAGAAAATACATGTATATACTCACTACTGAGATAATATACATGTATATACTCATTACTGAGAGACTATACATGTATATACTCACTACTGAGAGACTATACATGTATATACTCACTACTGACCCTATACATGTATATACTCACTACTGAGCTACTATACATGTATATACTCACTACTGAGAGACTATACATGTATATACCACACAAGACATACATGTACATACTCACTACTGACCATATACATGTATATACTCACTACTAGAGAAAATACATGTATATACCACTACTGAGAGACTATACATGTATATACTCACTACAAACATACATGATATACCACTACTGAAACAATACATATATATACTCACTACTGAGAGAAAATACATGTATATACCACTACTGAGACCTATACATATACACTCACTACTAAAATATACATTTATATACTCACTACTGAGAGACTATACATATATAACTCACTACTGACACTATACAAAAACTCACTACTACTACTATACAAAACTCACACTGAAACTATACAGTATACTCACTACTGAGAGATTATACATGTATATACTCACTACTGACACTATACATGTATATACTCACTACTGAGAGAAAATACATGTATATACTCACTACTGAGAGACTATACATGTATATACTCACTACTGAGATACTATACATGTATATACTCACTACTGAGAGACAAAACATATATATACTCACTACTGAGAGACAATACATGTATATACTCACTACTGAGAGACTATACATGTATATACTCACTACTGAGAGACTATACAAGTATATTCTCACTACTGAGAGACTATACATATATATACTCACTACTGAGAGACTATACATGTATATACTCACTACTGAGAGACAATACATGTATATACTCACTACTGAGAGACAATACATGTATATACTCACTACTGA
>JABXNX010003671.1:0-24466 GCA_014843695.1 Archivesica marissinica | reverse complement strand
AGCTTGCTATAGACTGCAGGTATATACATACAGGGCTAGCTAGCTATGGACTGCATGTATATACATACAGAGCTAGCTAGCTGGGTTGTTGCAAGCTTGCTATAGACTGCAGGTATATACATACAGGGTTAGCTAGCTGGGTTGTTGCAAGCTTGCTATAGATTGCAGGTATATACATACAGTGCTAGCTAGCTATATACTGCATGTATATACATACAGGGCTAGTTTGCTGGGTTGTTGCAAGCCTGCTATAGACTGCATGTATATACATACAGCGTTAGCTAGCTATGGACTGCATGTATATAAATACAGGGTTAGCTAGCTGGGTTGGTGCAAGCTTGCTATAGACTGCAGGTAAATACATACAGGGCTAGCTACTATAGACTACCGCTATATACATACAGGGTTATCTTGCTATATACTGCAGTATATACATACAGGGTTAGCTAGCTGGGTTGTTGCAAGCTTGCTATAGACTGCAGGTATATACATACAGGGTTGGCTAGCTGGGTTGTTGCAAGCTTGCTATATACTGCAGGTATATACATACAGGGTTAGCTACCTGGGCTGTTGTAAGCTTGCTATAGACTGCAGGTATATACATACAGGGTTAGCTAGCTATAGACTGCAGGTATATACATACAGGGCTAGCTAGCTGGGTTGTTGCAAGCTTGCTATAGACTGCAGTTATATACATACAGGGCTAGCTAGCTATAGGCTGCAGGTATATACATACAGGGCTAGCTTGCTATAGACTAAAGGTATATACCACAGGCTAGCTAGCTGGTTTTGAAGCTGCTCATAGACTGCATATATACATACGGGTTGCTAGCTGGGTTGTTGCAAGCTTGCTATAGACTGCAGGGATATACATACAGCGCTAGCTTGCTATAGACTGCAGGTTTATACATACATGGTTAGCTAGCTGGGTGTTGCAAGCTTGCTATAACTGCAGGTATATACATACAGGGTTAGCTAGCTATAGATTGCAGGTATATAGAACGGTTAGCTAGCTGGGTTTTGCAAGCTTGCTATGAATGCCAGGTATATACATACAGGGCTAGCTTGCTATAGAATCCAGGTATATACATACAGGGCTAGCTAGCTATAGACGGCAGGTATATATATACATGGTTAGCTAGCTGGGTTGTTGCAAGCTTGCTATAGACTGCTGGTATTTACATACAGGGTTAGATAGCTGGGTTGTTGCAAGCTTGCTATAGACTGCAGGTATATACATACAGGGCTAGCTTGTTGGGTTATTGCAAGCTTGCTATAGACTGCAGGTATATACATACAGGGCTAGCTTGTTGGGTTATTGCAAGCTGGCTATAGACTGCAGGTATATACATACAAGGCTAGCTAGCTATGGACTGCATGTATATACATACAGACCTAGCTAGCTGGGTTGTTGCAAGCTTGCTATAGATTGCAGGTATATACATACAGGACTAGCTAGCTATATATTGCATGTATATACATACAGGGCTAGTTTGCTGGGTTGTTGCAAGCCTGCTATAGACTGCATGTATATACATACAGGGCTAGCTACCTATAGACTGCATGTATATACATACAGGGCTAGCTAGCTGGGTTATTGCAAGCTTGCTATATACTGCAGGTATATACATACAGGGTTAGTTTGCTATAGACTGCAGGTATAAACATACAGGGCTAGCTTGCTATAGACTGCAGGTATATACATACAGGGTTAGCTTGCTATAGACTGCAGGTATATCCATACAGGGTTAGATAGCTGGGTTGTTGCAAGCTTGCTATAGACTGCAGGTATATACATACAGGGCTAGCTAACTATAGCCTGCAGCTATATACATACAGGGTTAGCTTGCTATAGACTGCAGGTATATACATACAGGGTTAGCTAGCTGGGTTGTTGCAAGCTTGCTATAGACTGCAGCTATATACATACAGGGTTAGCTTGCTATATAATGCAGGTATATACATACAGGGTTAGCTAGCTATAGACTGCAGGTATATACATACAGGGCTAGCTAGCTGGGTTGTTGCAAGCTTGCTATAGACTGCAGTTATATACATACAGGGCTAGCTAGCTATAGGCTGCAGGTATATACATACAGGGCTAGCTTGCTATAGACTACAGGTATATACATACAGGGCTAGCTAGCTGGGTTGTTGCAAGCTTGCTATAGACTGCATGTATATACATACAGGGTTAGCTAGCTGGGTTATTGCAAGCTTGATATAGACTGCAGGTATATACATACAGCGCTAGCTTGCTATAGACTGCAGGTTTATACATACATGGTTAGCTAGCTGGGTTGTTGCAAGCTTGCTATAGACTGCAGGTATATACATACAGGGTTAGCAAGCTATATATTGCAGGTATATACATACAGGGTTAGCTAGCTGGGTTGTTGCAAGCTTGCTATAGAATGCAGGTATATACATACAGGGATAGCTAGCTATAGACTGCAGCTATATACATACAGGGTTAGCTTGCTATAGACTGCAGGTATATACATACAGGGTTAGCTAGCTGGGTTGTTGCAAGCTTGCTATAGACTGCAGGTATATAAATACAGGGTTGGCTAGCTGGGTTGTTGCAAGCTTGCTATATACTGCAGGTATATACATACAGGTTTAGCTACCTGGGTTTTTGTAAGCTTGATATAGACTGCAGGTATATACATACAGGGCTAGCTAGCTGGGTTGTTGAAAGCTTGCTGTAGACTGCAGGTATATACATACAGGGTTAGCTAGCTATATACTGCATGTATATACACACAGGGTTAGCTAGCTGGGTTGTTGCAAGCTTGCTATAGACTGCAGGTATATACATACAGGGCTAGCTAGCTATAGACTGCAGGTATATACATACATGGCTAGCTAGCTGGGTTATTGCAAGCTTGCTATATACTGCAGGTATATACATACAGGGTTAGTTTGCTATAGACTGCAGGTATAAACATACAGGGTTAGCTAGCTGGGTTGTTGTAGGCTTGCTCTAGCCTGCAGGTATATACATACAGGGCTAGCTTGCTATAGACTGCAGGTATATACATACAGGGCTAGCTTGCTATAGACTGCAGGTATATACATACAGGGTTAGCTTGCTATATACTGCAGGTATATCCATACAGGGTTAGCTAGCTGGGTTGTTGCAAGCTTGCTATAGACTGCAGGTATATACATACAGGGCTAGCTAACTATAGCCTGCAGCTATATACATACAGGGTTAGATTGCTATAGACTGCAGGTATATACATACAGGGTTAGCTAGCTGTGTTGTTGCAAGCTTGCTATAGACTGCAGATATATACATACAGGGTTAGCTTGCTATATACTGCAGGTATATACATACAGGGTTAGCTAGCTATAGACTGCAGGTATATACATACAGGGCTAGCTAGCTGGGTTGTTGCAAGCTTGCTATAGACTGCAGTTATATACATACAGGGCTAGCTAGCTATAGGCTGCAGGTATATACATACAGGGCTAGCTTGCTATAGACTACAGGTATATACATACAGGGCTAGCTAGCTGGGTTGTTGCAAGCTTGCTATAGACTGCATGTATATACATACAGGGTTAGCTAGCTGGGTTGTTGCAAGCTTGCTATAGACTGCAGGTATATACATACAGCGCTAGCTTGCTATAGACTGCAGGTTTATACATACATGGTTAGCTAGCTGGGTTGTTGCAAGCTTGCTATATACTGCAGGTATATACATACAGGGTTAGCTAGCTATAGATTGCAGGTATATACATACAGGGTTAGCTAGCTGGGTTGTTGCAAGCTTGCTATAGAATGCAGGTATATACATACAGGGCTAGCTAGCTATAGACTGCAGCTATATACACACAGGGTTAGCTTGCTATATACTGCAGGTATATACATACAGGGTTAGCTAGCTGGGTTGTTGCAAGCTTGCTATATACTGCAGGTATATATACTGAGTCAAAAAAGAAACGATACCAAACTAAAAATGACGTAAAACGGATAAAACCATAGAAAGGTTTAATATATTATTACGTATCAGTACCGGGTATCTTATTGCAACGTCAGCCAACCATAAACACAGGTACATAAACACCCGATAATCCTGGAACGCCGAATTTCCGATTTGCACTCGCTCCTCAACAAAGACAACTTCCTACACATGTACAAATCGGAAAACCGGTTTATTGTACTGGTACTGCATTATCATCGAGGAAAAACACCTTACATACCCATTGTTACCTCTAACAAAATGCCTAGGCTAAACCGCAATCGGAGAATGCGTGCCATTGGCATGATTGACGGCGGTTTACGTCAGCGTGACGTCGCAAATCGACTCGGGGTTACGCGGATCACGATAACACGTCTACTTCGACGTTATCGAACACATGGATCGGTGGACGACCGTCCAAGATCTGGTCGACCACGTGTGACGACGCGTGAACAGGACCGTCACATTCGGACGTCACATTTACGTGACCGGTTCCTACCTGCTACGCACACAGCTGCCGTTACTCCTGGGATGACCAACAATCGCATCAGTGCACAAACAGTCAGGAACCGGCTCGGTGAACGTGGCATTCGTGCCTATCGGCCATACGTTGGACCCATCCTGACACAACGTCACCGTGACGTACGGCGGGAATGGACGACGGAATGTGCTCGCTGGACTCGGTTACAGTGGAATTCGGTGATGTTTAGCGATGAATCGCGGTTCTGTTTGCGTCGAGCGGATGGCAGAGAGCGGGTATATCGCAGACGCGGTGAACGTTACGCCGACGCATGTGTACGTCAGGTCGATCTGTTCGGGGGCGGAAGCGTTATGGCGTGGGGCGGTATCACCTTCGGCAGTCGCACTGAACTGTTAGTGGTGGACGGGAACCTAAACGCCCAGCGGTACTGTGATGAGATCCTTGCGCCAGTTGTTGTGCCGTTCTTTAACGCCAACAGAAACGTCACACTGTTCCAACAGGACAACGCCAGGTGTCATACTGCTCGGATTTCCACCACATTATTGGAGCAGAACAATATTGAAACCCTGCCGTGGCCTGCTTTGTCACCAGACTTGTCACCCATAGAACATTTGTGGGATACGTTAGACCGCCGCGTCAGACGACGTCAGCCGGTAACGTTAAACCAACTGAGGGATGTTTTGCGTCAGGAGTGGACACATATTGACCAGCAAGAGATTCAGACACTCTTCCGTTCGATGCGACGGCGGTGCATTGCAGTGAGAGACGCAAATGGTGCCCATACTCGGTATTGACGTCTGTGTGAAAACTCCATTAGACCCCTGTCCGACGAATTACGTCATCACGCAGCAGACAGTTTCGGAGGCTCATTATGCTTTATGTGCTCCTCTTTCAAACATGTTGGACTATCATCTTATGAATTTTCAAAGAATTTTCTTAATAAATGTTGAAATTATAGACACATAAACACCAGGTATCGTTTCTTTTTTGACTCAGTATACATACAGGGTTGGCTAGCTGAGTTGTTGCAAGCTTGCTATATACTGCAGGTATATACATACAGGGTTAGCTACCTGGGCTGTTGTAAGCTTGCTATAGACTGCATGTATATTAATACAGGGCTAGCTAGCTGGGTTGTTGAAAGCTTGCTATAGACTGCAGGTATATACATACAGGGTTAGCTAGCTATATACTGCATGTATATACACACAGGGTTAGCTAGCTGGGTTGTTGCAAGCTTGATATAGACTGCAGGTATATACATACAGGGCTAGCTAGCTATAGACTGCAGGTATAAACATACAGGGCTAGCTAGCTGGGTTATTGCAAGCTTGCTATATACTGCAGGTATATACATACAGGGTTAGTTTGCTATAGACTGCAGGTATATACATACAGGGTTAGCTAGCTGGGTTGTTGTAAGCTTGCTCTAGACTGCAGGTATATACATACAGGGCTAGCTTGCTATAGACTGCAGGTATATACATACAGGGTTAGCTTGCTATAGACTGCAGGTATATCCATACAGGGTTAGCTAGCTGGGTTGTTGCAAGCTTGCTATAGACTGCAGGTATATACATACAGGGCTAGCTAACTATAGCCTGCAGCTATATACATACAGGGTTAGCTTGCTATAGACTGCAGGTATATACATACAGGGTTAGCTAGCTGGGTTGTTGCAAGCTTGCTATAGACTGCAGGTATATACATACAGGGTTAGCTAGCTGGGTTGTTGCAAGCTCGCTATAGACTGCAGGTATATACATACAGGGCTAGCTAGCTATAGACTGCAGGTATATACATACAGGGCTAGCTTGCTATAGACTGCAGGTATATACATACAGGGTTAGCTTTCTATAGACTGCAGGTATATACATACAGGGCTAGCTAGCTGGGCTGTTGCAAGCTTGCTATAGACTGCAGGTATATACATACAGGGTTAGCTTGCTATAGACTGCAGGTATATACATACAGGGTTAGCTAGCTGGGTTGTTGCAAGCTTGCTATAGACTGCAGGTATATACATACAGGGCTAGCTAGCTATAGACTGCAGGTATATACATACAGGGCTAGCTAGCTGGGTTATTGCAAGCTTGCTATAGACTGCAGGTATATACATACAGGGTTAGCTAGCTGGGTTGTTGCAAGCTTGCTATAGACTGCAGGTATATACATACATGGCTAGCTAGCTGGGTTGTTGCAAGCTTGCTATAGACTGCAGCTATATACATACAGTTCTAGCTAGCTATAGCCTGCAGGTTAATACATACAGGGTTAGCTTGCTATAGACTGCAGGTATATACATACATACATACATACATACAGGGCTAGCTAGCTGGGTTGTTGCATGCTTGCTATATACTGCAGGTATATACATACAGGGCTAGCTAGCTGGGTTGTTGCAAGCTTGCCATATACTGCAGGTATATACATACAGGGTTTAGCTAGCTGGGTTGTTGCAAGCTTGCTATATACTGCATGTATATACATACAGGGCTAGCTAGCTGGGTTGTTGCAAGCTTGCTATATACTGCATGTATATACATAAAGGGCTAGCTAGCTGGGTTGCTGCAAGATTGCTATATACTGCAGGTATATACATACAGGGTTAGCTAGCTATAGACTGCAGGTATATACATACAGGGCTAGCTAGCTGGGTTGTTGCAAGCTTGCTATAGACTGCAGTTATATACATACAGGGCTAGCTAGCTATAGGCTGCAGGTATATACATACAGGGCTAGCTTGCTATAGACTACAGGTATATACATACAGGGCTAGCTAGCTGGGTTGTTGCAAGCTTGCTATAGACTGCATGTATATACATACAGGGTTAGCTAGCTGGGTTGTTGCAAGCTTGCTATAGACTGCAGGTATATACATACAGCGCTAGCTTGCTATAGACTGCAGGTTTATACATACATGGTTAGCTAGCTGGGTTGTTGCAAGCTTGCTATATACTGCAGGTATATACATACAGGGTTAGCTAGCTATAGATTGCAGGTATATAGATACAGGGTTAGCTAGCTGGGTTGTTGCAAGCTTGCTATAGAATGCAGGTATATACATACAGGGCTAGCTAGCTATAGACTGCATCTATATACATACAGGGTTAGCTTGCTATATACTGCAGGTATATACATACAGGGTTAGCTAGCTGGGTTGTTGCAAGCTTGCTATAGACTGCAGGTATATACATACAGGGTTAGCTACCTGGGCTGTTGTAAGCTTGCTATAGACTGCATGTATATACATACAGGGCTAGCTAGCTGGGTTGTTGAAAGCTTGCTATAGACTGCAGGTATATACATACAGGGTTAGCTAGCTATATACTGCATGTATATACACACACAGGGTTAGCTAGCTGGGTTGTTGCAAGCTTGCTATAGACTGCAGGTATATACATACAGGGCTAGCTAGCTATAGACTGCAGGTATATACATACAGGGCTAGCTAGCTGGGTTATTGCAAGCTTGCTATATACTGCAGGTATATACATACAGGGTTAGTTTGCTATAGACTGCAGGTATAAACATACAGGGCTAGCTTGCTATAGACTGCAGGTATATACATACAGGGTTAGCTTGCTATAGACTGCAGGTATATACATACAGGGCTAGCTAACTATAGCCTGCAGCTATATACATACAGGGTTAGCTTGCTATAGACTGCAGGTATATACATACAGGGTTAGCTAGCTGGGTTGTTGCAAGCTTGCTATAGACTGCAGCTATATACATACAGGGTTAGCTTGCTATATACTGCAGGTATATACATACAGGGTTAGCTAGCTATAGACTGCAGGTATATACATACAGGGCTAGCTAGCTGGGTTGTTGCAAGCTTGCTATAGACTGCAGTTATATACATACAGGGCTAGCTAGCTATAGGCTGCAGGTATATACATACAGGGCTAGCTTGCTATAGACTACAGGTATATACATACAGGGCTAGCTAGCTATAGACTGCAGGTATATACATACAGGGTTAGCTAGCTGGGTTGTTGCAAGCTTGCTATAGACTGCAGGTATATACATACAGGGCTAGCTTGCTATAGACTGCAGGTATATACATACATGGTTAGCTAGCTGGGTTGTTGCAAGCTTGCTATAGACTGCAGGTATATACATACAGGGCTAGCTAGCTATAGACTGCAGGTATATACATACAGGGCTAGCTAGCTATAGACTGCAGGTATATACATACAGGGCTAGCTAGCTATAGACTGCAGGTATATACATACAGGGTTAGCTTGCTATATACTGCAGGTATATACATACAGGGTTAGCTAGCTGGGTTGTTGCAAGCTTGCTATATACTGCAGGTATATACATACAGGGTTGGCTAGCTGGGTTGTTGCAAGCTTGCTATATACTGCAGGTATATACATACAGGGTTAGCTACCTGGGCTGTTGTAAGCTTGCTATAGACTGCATGTATATACATACAGGGCTAGCTAGCTGGGTTGTTGAAAGCTTGCTATAGACTGCAGGTATATACATACAGGGTTAGCTAGCTATATACTGCATGTATATACACACACAGGGTTAGCTAGCTGGGTTGTTGCAAGCTTGCTATAGACTGCAGGTATATACATACAGGGCTAGCTAGCTATAGACTGCAGGTATATACATACAGGGCTAGCTAGCTGGGTTATTGCAAGCTTGCTATATACTGCAGGTATATACATACAGGGTTAGTTTGCTATAGACTGCAGGTATATACATACAGGGTTAGCTAGCTGGGTTGTTGCAAGCTTGCTATAGACTGCAGGTATATACATACAGGGTTAGCTACCTGGGCTGTTGTAAGCTTGCTATAGACTGCATGTATATACATACAGGGCTAGCTAGCTGGGTTGTTGAAAGCTTGCTATAGACTGCAGGTATATACATACAGGGTTAGCTAGCTATATACTGCATGTATATACACACACAGGGTTAGCTAGCTGGGTTGTTGCAAGCTTGCTATAGACTGCAGGTATATACATACAGGGCTAGCTAGCTATAGACTGCAGGTATATACATACAGGGCTAGCTAGCTGGGTTATTGCAAGCTTGCTATATACTGCAGGTATATACATACAGGGTTAGTTTGCTATAGACTGCAGGTATAAACATACAGGGCTAGCTTGCTATAGACTGCAGGTATATACATACAGGGTTAGCTTGCTATAGACTGCAGGTATATACATACAGGGTTAGCTAGCTGGGTTGTTGCAAGCTTGCTATAGACTGCAGGTATATACATACAGGGCTAGCTAGCTATAGACTGCAGCTATATACATACAGGGTTAGCTTGCTATAGACTGCAGGTATATACATACAGGGTTAGCTAGCTGGGTTGTTGCAAGCTTGCTATAGACTGCAGGTATATACATACAGGGTTAGCTACCTGGGCTGTTGTAAGCTTGCTATAGACTGCATGTATATACATACAGGGCTAGCTAGCTGGGTTGTTGAAAGCTTGCTATAGACTGCAGGTATATACATACAGGGTTAGCTAGCTATATACTGCATGTATATACACACAGGGTTAGCTAGCTGGGTTGTTGCAAGCTTGCTATAGACTGCAGGTATATACATACAGGGCTAGCTAGCTATAGACTGCAGGTATATACATACAGGGCTAGCTAGCTGGGTTATTGCAAGCTTGCTATATACTGCAGGTATATACATACAGGGTTAGTTTGCTATAGACTGCAGGTATATACATACAGGGTTAGCTAGCTGGGTTGTTGCAAGCTTGCTCTAGACTGCAGGTATATACATACAGGGCTAGCTTGCTATAGACTGCAGGTATATACATACAGGGCTAGCTTGCTATAGACTGCAGGTATATACATACAGGGTTAGCTTGCTATAGACTGCAGGTATATCCATACAGGGTTAGCTAGCTGGGTTGTTGCAAGCTTGCTATAGACTGCAGGTATATACATACAGGGCTAGCTAACTATAGCCTGCAGCTATATACATACAGGGTTAGCTTGCTATAGACTGCAGGTATATCCATACAGGGTTAGCTAGCTGGGTTGTTGCAAGCTTGCTATAGACTGCAGGTATATACATACAGGGCTAGCTAACTATAGCCTGCAGCTATATACATACAGGGTTAGCTTGCTATAGACTGCAGGTATATACATACAGGGTTAGCTAGCTGGGTTGTTGCAAGCTTGCTATAGACTGCAGCTATATACATACAGGGTTAGCTTGCTATATACTGCAGGTATATACATACAGGGTTAGCTAGCTATAGACTGCAGGTATATACATACAGGGCTAGCTAGCTGGGTTGTTGCAAGCTTGCTATAGACTGCAGTTATATACATACAGGGCTAGCTAGCTATAGGCTGCAGGTATATACATACAGGGCTAGCTTGCTATAGACTACAGGTATATACATACAGGGCTAGCTAGCTGGGTTGTTGCAAGCTTGCTATAGACTGCATGTATATACATACAGGGTTAGCTAGCTGGGTTGTTGCAAGCTTGCTATAGACTGCAGGTATATACATACAGCGCTAGCTTGCTATAGACTGCAGGTTTATACATACATGGTTAGCTAGCTGGGTTGTTGCAAGCTTGCTATATACTGCAGGTATATACATACAGGGTTAGCTAGCTATAGATTGCAGGTATATAGATACAGGGTTAGCTAGCTGGGTTGTTGCAAGCTTGCTATAGAATGCAGGTATATACATACAGGGCTAGCTAGCTATAGACTGCAGCTATATACATACAGGGTTAGCTTGCTATATACTGCAGGTATATACATACAGGGTTAGCTAGCTGGGTTGTTGCAAGCTTGCTATAGACTGCAGGTATATACATACAGGGTTGGCTAGCTGGGTTGTTGCAAGCTTGCTATATACTGCAGGTATATACATACAGGGTTAGCTACCTGGGCTGTTGTAAGCTTGCTATAGACTGCATGTATATACATACAGGGCTAGCTAGCTGGGTTGTTGAAAGCTTGCTATAGACTGCAGGTATATACATACAGGGTTAGCTAGCTATATACTGCATGTATATACACACAGGGTTAGCTAGCTGGGTTGTTGCAAGCTTGCTATAGACTGCAGGTATATACATACAGGGCTAGCTAGCTATAGACTGCAGGTATATACATACAGGGCTAGCTAGCTGGGTTATTGCAAGCTTGCTATATACTGCAGGTATATACATACAGGGTTAGTTTGCTATAGACTGCAGGTATATACATACAGGGTTAGCTAGCTGGGTTGTTGTAAGCTTGCTCTAGACTGCAGGTATATACATACAGGGCTAGCTTGCTATAGACTGCAGGTATATACATACATGGCTAGCTTGCTATATACTGCAGGTATATACATACAGGGTTAGCTTGCTATAGACTGCAGGTATATCCATACAGGGTTAGCTAGCTGGGTTGTTGCAAGCTTGCTATAGACTGCAGTTATATACATACAAGGCTAGCTAGCTATAGGCTGCAGGTATATACATACAGGGCTAGCTAACTATAGCCTGCAGCTATATACATACAGGGTTAGCTTGCTATAGACTGCAGGTATATACATACAGGGTTAGCTAGCTGGGTTGTTGCAAGCTTGCTATAGACTGCAGCTATATACATACAGGGTTAGCTTGCTATATACTGCAGGTATATACATACAGGGTTAGCTAGCTATAGACTGCAGGTATATACATACAGGGCTAGCTAGCTGGGTTGTTGCAAGCTTGCTATAGACTGCAGTTATATACATACAGGGCTAGCTAGCTATAGGCTGCAGGTATATACATACAGGGCTAGCTTGCTATAGACTACAGGTATATACATACAGGGCTAGCTAGCTGGGTTGTTGCAAGCTTGCTATAGACTGCATGTATATACATACAGGGTTAGCTAGCTGGGTTGTTGCAAGCTTGCTATAGACTGCAGGTATATACATACAGCGCTAGCTTGCTATAGACTGCAGGTTTATACATACATGGTTAGCTAGCTGGGTTGTTGCAAGCTTGCTATATACTGCAGGTATATACATACAGGGTTAGCTAGCTATAGATTGCAGGTATATAGATACAGGGTTAGCTAGCTGGGTTGTTGCAAGCTTGCTATAGAATGCAGGTATATACATACAGGGCTAGCTAGCTATAGACTGCAGCTATATACATACAGGGTTAGCTTGCTATATACTGCAGGTATATACATACAGGGTTAGCTAGCTGGGTTGTTGCAAGCTTGCTATATACTGCAGGTATATACATACAGGGTTGGCTAGCTGGGTTGTTGCAAGCTTGCTATATACTGCAGGTATATACATACAGGGTTAGCTACCTGGGCTGTTGTAAGCTTGCTATAGACTGCATGTATATACATACAGGGCTAGCTAGCTGGGTTGTTGAAAGCTTGCTATAGACTGCAGGTATATACATACAGGGTTAGCTAGCTATATACTGCATGTATATACACACAGGGTTAGCTAGCTGGGTTGTTGCAAGCTTGCTATAGACTGCAGGTATATACATACAGGGCTAGCTAGCTATAGACTGCAGGTATATACATACAGGGCTAGCTAGCTGGGTTATTGCAAGCTTGCTATATACTGCAGGTATATACATACAGGGTTAGTTTGCTATAGACTGCAGGTATATACATACAGGGTTAGCTAGCTGGGTTGTTGCAAGCTTGCTCTAGACTGCAGGTATATACATACAGGGCTAGCTTGCTATAGACTGCAGGTATATACATACAGGCTAGCTTGCTATAGACTGCAGGTATATACATACAGGGTTAGCTTGCTATAGACTGCAGGTATATCCATACAGGGTTAGCTAGCTGGGTTGTTGCAAGCTTGCTATAGACTGCAGGTATATACATACAGGGCTAGCTAACTATAGACTGCAGCTATATAACAGGGTTAGCTTGCTATAGACTGCAGGTATATACATACAGGGTAGCTAGCTGGGTTGTTGCAAGCTTGCTATAGACGCAGGTATATACAACGGTTAGTACGGGTTGTGCAAGCTTGCTATAGACGAGGTATATACATCAGGGCTAGCTAGCTTAGATGCGTATATACATACAGGCTAGCTTGCTATAGACTGCAGGTATATACATACAGGGTTAGCTTGCTATAGACTGCAGGTATATACATACAGGGCTAGCTAGCTGGGCTGTTGCAAGCTTGCTATAGACTGCAGGTATATACATACAGGGTTAGCTTGCTATAGACTGCAGGTATATACATACAGGGTTAGCTAGCTGGGTTGTTGCAAGCTTGCTATAGACTGCAGGTATATACATACAGGGCTAGCTAGCTGGGTTGTTGCAAGCTTGCTATAGACTGCAGGTATATACATACAGGGTTAGCTTGCTATAGACTGCAGGTATATACATACAGGGTTAGCTTGCTATAGACTGCAGGTATATACATACAGGGTTAGCTAGCTGGGTTGTTGCAAGCTTGCTATAGAATCCAGGTATATACATACAGGGCTAGCTAGCTATATACGGCAGGTATATATATATACATGGTTAGCTAGCTGGGTTGTTGCAAGCTTGCTATATACTGCAGGTATATACATACTGGGCTAGCTAGCTATATATTGCAGGTATATACATACATGATTAGCTAGCTGGGTTGTTTCAAGCTTGCTATACACTGCAGGTATATACCTACAGGGCTAGCTACCTATAGACTGCTTGTATATACATACCAGGCTAGCCAGCTATAGACTGCATGTATATACATATAGGGCTAGCTAGATATAGATTGCATGTATATACATACACGGTTAGCTAGCTGGATTGTTGCAAGCTTGTTATAGACTGCAGGTATATACATACAGGGCTAGCTAGCTGGGTTGTTGCAAGCTTGCTATAGATTGCAGGTATATACATACAGGGCTAGCTAGCTGGGTTGTTGCAAGCTTGCTATAGACTGCAGGTATATACATACATGGCTAGCTAGCTGGGTTGTTGCAAGCTTGCTATAGACGGCAGCTATATACATACAGTTCTAGCTAGCTATAGCCTGCAGGTTAATACATACAGGGTTAGCTTGCTATAGACTGCAGGTATATACATACATACATACAGGGCTAGCTAGCTGGGTTGTTGCATGCTTGCTATATACTGCAGGTATATACATACAGGGCTAGCTAGCTGGGTTGTTGCAAGCTTGCCATATACTGCAGGTATATACATACAGGGTTTAGCTAGCTGGGTTGTTGCAAGCTTGCTATATACTGCATGTATATACATACAGGGCCAGCTAGCTGGGTTGTTGCAAGCTTGCTATATACTGCATGTATATACATAAAGGGCTAGCTAGCTGGATTGCTGCAAGATTGCTATATACTGCAGGTATATACATACAGGGCTAGCTAGCTGGGTTGTTGCAAGCTTGCTATAGACTGCAGGTATATACATACAGGGCTAGCTAGCTATGGACTGCACGTATATACATACAGAGCTAGCTAGCTGGGTTGTTGCAAGCTTGCTATAGATTGCAGGTATATACATACAGGGCTAGCTAGCTATATACTGCATGTATATACATACAGGGCTAGTTAGCTGGGTTGTTGCAAGCCTGCTATAGACTGCATGTATATACATACAGGGCTAGCTAGCTATGGACCGCATGTATATACATACAGGGTTAGCTAGCTGGGTTGTTGCAAGCTTGCTATAGACTGCAGGTATATACATACAGGGTTAGCTAGCTGGGTTGTTGCAAGCTTGGTATAGACTGCAGGTATATACATACAGGGTTAGCTAGCTGGGTTGTTGCAAGCTTGCTATAGACTGCAGGTATATACATACAGGGCTAGCTAGCTGGGTTGTTGCAAGCTTGCTATAGACTGCAGTTATATACATACATACAGGGCTAGCTAGCTATAGACTGCAGGTATATACATACAGGGCTAGCTTGCTGGGTTATTGCAAGCTTGCTATAGACTACAGGTATATACATACAGGGCTAGCTAGCTGGGTTGTTGCAATCTGGCTATAGACTGCAGGTATATACATACAGGGCTAGCTATAGACTGTAGGTATATACATACATGCTTAGCTAGCTGGGTTGTTGCAAGCTTGCTATATACTGCAGGTATATACATATTGGGCTAGCTAGCTATATATTGCAGGTATATACCTACATGGTTAGCTAGCTGGGTTGTTTCAAGCTTGCTATAGAATGCAGGTATATACCTACAGGGCTAGCTAGCTATAGACTGCATGTATATACATACCGGGCTATCTAGCTATAGACTGCATGTATATACATACAGGGCTAGCTAGCTATAGACTGCATGTATATACATACATGGTTAGCTAGCTGGATTGTTGCAAGCTTCCTATAGACTGAAGGTATATACATACAGGGCTAGCTAGCTATAGACTGCAGGTATATACATACAGGGCTAGCTAGCTGGGTTGTTGCAAGCTTGCTATAGATTGCAGGTATATACATACAGGGCTAGCTAGCTGGGTTGTTGCAAGCTTGCTATAGACTGCAGGTATATACATGCATGGCTAGCTAGCTGGGTTGTTGCAAGCTTGCTATAGACTGCAGCTATATACATACAGGTCTAGCTAGCTATAGCCTGCAGGTTAATACATACAGGGTTAGCTTGCTATAGACTGCAGGTATATACATACATACATACATACATACATACATACAGGGCTAGCTAGCTGGGTTGTAGCATGCTTGCTATATACTGCAGGTACATACATACAGGGCTAGCTAGCTGGGTTGTTGCAAGCTTGCCATATACTGCAGGTATATACATACAGGGTTGCTAGTTGGGTTGTTGCAAGCTTGCTATATACTGCATGTATATACATACAGGGCTAGTTAGCTGGGTTGTTGCAACCTTGCTAAATACTGCATGTATATACATACAGGGCTAGCTAGCTGGGTTGCTGCAAGATTGCTATATACTGCAGGTATATGCATACAGGGTTAGCTAGCTATAGACTGCAGGTATATAAATACAGGGCTAGCTAGCTGGGTTATTGAAAGCTTACTATAGACTGCAGGTATATACATACAGGGTTAGCTTGCTATAGACTGCATGTATATACATACAGGGCTAGCTAGCTGGGTTGTTGCAAGCTTGCTATAGACTGCAGGTATATACATACATGGTTAGCTTGCTATAGACTGCAGGTATATCCATACAGGGTTAGCTAGCTGGGTTGTTGCAAGCTTGCTATAGACTGCAGGTATATACATACAGGGCTAGCTAAGTATAGACTGCAGCTATATACATATAGGGTTAGCTTGCTATAGACTGCATGTATATACAAACAGAGTTAGCTAGCTGGGTTATTGCAAGCTTGCTATATACTGCAGGTATATACATACAGGGTTAGCTAGCTGGGTTGTTGCAAGCTCGCTATAGACTGCAAGTATATACATATAGGGCTAGCTAGCTATAGACTGCAGGTATATACATACAGGGCTAGCTAGCTGGGTTATTGCAAGCTTGCTATAGACTGTAGGTATATACATACAGGGTTAGTTTGCTATAGACTGCAGGTATATACCTACATGGTTAGCTAGCTGGGTTGTTGCAAGCTTGCTCTAGACTGCAGGTATATACATACAGGGCTAGCTTGCTATATACTGCAGGTATATGCATACAGGGCTAGCTTGCTATAGAATGCAGGTATATACATACAGGGTTAGCATGCTATAGACTGCAGGTATATACATACAGGGCTAGCTAGCTGGGCTGTTGCAAGCTTGCTATAGACTGCAGGTATAAACATACAAGGTTAGCTTGCAATAGACTGCAGGTATATACATACAGGGTTAGCTAGTTGGGTTGTTGCAAGCTTGCTATAGACTGCAGGTATATACATACATGGCTAGCTAGCTGGGTTATTGCAAGCTTGCTATAGACTGCAGGTATATACATACAGGGTTAGCTTGCTATAGACTGCAGGTATATACATACAGGGTTAGCTTGCTATAGACTGCAGGTATATACATACAGGGATAGCTAGCTGGGTTGTTGCAAGCTTGCTATAGAATCCAGGTATATACATACAGGGCTAGCTATAGACGGCAGGTATATATATACATGGTTAGCTAGCTGGGTTGTTGCAAGCTTGCTATAGACTGCAGGTATATACATACAGTGTTAGCTAGCTGGGTTGTTGCAAGCTTGCTATAGACTGCAGGTATATACATACAGGGTTAGCTAGCTGGGTTGTTGCAAGCTTGCTATAGACTGCAGGTATATACATACAGGGCTAGCTAGCTGGGTTGTTGCAAGCTTGCTATAGACTGCAGTTATATACATACATACAGGGCTAGCTAGCTATAGACTGCAGGTATATACATACAGGGCTAGCTTGCTGGGTTATTGCAAGCTTGCTATAGACTGCAGGTATATACATACATGCTTAGCTAGCTGGGTTGTTGCAAGCTTGCTATATACTGCAGGTATATACATACTGGGCTAGCTAGCTATAGATTGCAGGTATATACATACATGGTTAGCTAGCTGGGTTGTTTCAAGATTGCTATATACTGCAGGTATATACCTACATGGCTAGCTAGCTATATACTGCATGTATATACATACCGGGCTAGCTAGCTATAGACTGCAGGTAAATACATACAGGGTTAGCTAGCTGGGTTGTTGCAAGCTTACTATAGACTGCAGGTATATACATACAGGGTTAGCTAGCTGGGTTGTTGCAAGCTTGCTATAGACTGCAGGTATATACATACAGGGCTAGCTAGCTGGGTTGTTGCAAGCTTGCTATAGACTGCAGTTATATACATACATACAGGGCTAGCTAGCTATAGACTGCAGGTATATACATACAGGGCTAGCTTGCTGGGTTATTGCAAGCTTGCTATAGACTGCAGGTATATACATACATGCTTAGCTAGCTGGGTTGTTGCAAGCTTGCTATATACTGCAGGTATATACATACTGGGCTAGCTAGCTATAGATTGCAGGTATATACATACATACATGGTTAGCTAGCTGGGTTGTTTCAAGCTTGCTATATACTGCAGGTATATACCTACAGGGCTAGCTAGCTATATACTGCATGTATATACATACACGGGTTAGCTAGCTGGATTGTTGCAAGCTTCCTATAGACTGAAGGTATATACATACAGGGCTAGCTAGCTATAGACTGCAGGTATATACATACAGGGCTAGCTAGCTGGGTTGTTGCAAGCTTGCTATATATTGCAGGTATATACACACAGGGCTAGCTAGCTGGGTTGTTGCAAGCTTGCTATAGACTGCAGGTATATACATACATGGCTAGCTAGCTGGGTTGTTGCAAGCTTGCTATAGACTGCAGCTATATACATACAGGTCTAGCTTGCTATAGCCTGCAGGTTAATACATACAGGGTTAGCTTGCTATAGACTGCAGGTATATACATACATACATACAGGGCTAGCTAGCTGGGTTGTTGCATGCTTGCTATATACTGCAGGTATATACATACAGGGCTAGCTAGCTGGGTTGTTGCAAGCTTGCCATATACTGCAGGTATATACATACAGGGTTTAGCTAGCTGGGTTGTTGCAAGCTTGCTATATACTGCATGTATATGCATACAGGGCTAGCTAGCTGGGTTGTTGCAAGCTTGCTATATACGGCATGTATATACATACATACAGGGCTAGCTAGCTGGGTTGCTGCAAGATTGCTATATACTGCAGGTATATACATACAGGGCTAGCTAGCTATGGACTGCATGTATATACATACAGGGCTAGCTAGCTGGGTTGTTGCAAGCTTGCTATAGATTGCAGGTATATACATACAGGGCTAGCTAGCTATATACTGCATGTATATACATACAGGGCTAGATAGCTGGGTTGTTGCAAGCCTGCTATAGACTGCATGTATATACATACAGGGCTAGCTAGCTATGGACTGCATGTATATACATACAGGGTTAGCTAGCTGGGTTGTTGCAAGCTTGCTATAGACTGCAGGTATATACATACAGGGCTAGATAGCTATAGACTGCAGGTATATACATACAGTGCTAGCTAGCTGGGTTGTTGCAAGCTTGCCATAGATTGCAGGTATATACATACAGGGCTAGCTAGCTGGGTTGTTGCAAGCTTGCTATAGACTGCAGGTATATACATACATGGCTAGCTAGCTGGGTTGTTGCAAGCTTGCTAGAGACTGCAGCTATATACATACAGGTCTAGCTTGCTATAGCCTGCAGGTTAATACATACAGGGTTAGCTTGCTATAGACTGCAGGTATACACATACATACATACAGGGCTAGCTAGCTGGGTTGTTGCATGCTTGCTATATACTGCAGGTATATTCATACAGGGCTAGCTAGCTGGGTTGTTGCAAGCTTGCCATATACTGCAGGTATATACATACAGGGTTTAGCTAGCTGGGTTGTTGCAAGCTTGCTATATACTGCATGTATATACATACAGGGCTAGCTAGCTGGGTTGTTGCAAGCTTGCTATATACGGCATGTATATACATACAGGGCTAGCTAGCTGGGTTGCTGCAAGATTGCTATATACTGCAGGTATATACATACAGGGTTAGCTAGCTATAGACTGCAGGTATATACATACAGGGCTAGCTAGCTGGATTGTTGCAAGCTTGCTATAGACTGCAGGTATATACATACAGGGCTAGCTAGCTATGGACTGCATGTATATACATACAGAGCTAGCTAGCTAGGTTGTTGCAAGCTTGCTATAGATTGCAGGTATATACATACAGGGCTAGCTAGCTAGCTATATACTGCATGTATATACATACAGGGCTAGTTAGCTGGGTTGTTGCAAGCCTGCTATAGACTGCATGTATATACATACAGGGCTAGCTAGCTATGGACTGCATGTATATACATACAGGGTTAGCTAGCTGGGTTGTTGCAAGCTTGCTATAGACTGCAGGTATATACATACGGGGCTAGCTAGCTATAGACTGCAGGTATATACATACAGGGCTAGCTAGCTGGGTTATTGCAAGCTTGCTATAGACTGCAGGTATATACATACAGGGTTAGTTTGATATAGACTGCAGGTATATACATACAGGGTTAGCTAGCTGGGCTGTTGTAAGCTTGCTCTAGACTGCAGGTATATACATACAGGGCTAGCTTGCTATAGACTGCAGTTATATACATACAGGGCTAGCTTGCTATAGACTGCAGGTATATACATACAGGTTTAGCTTGCTATAGACTGCAGGTATATACATACAGGGCTAGCTAGCTGGGCTGTTGCAAGCTTGCTATAGACTGCATGTATATACATACAGGGTTAGCTTGCTATAGACTGCAGGTATATACATACAGGGTTAGCTAGTTGGGTTGTTGCAAGCTTGCTATAGACTTCAGGTATATACATACAGGGCTAGCTAGCTGGGTTGTTGCAAGCTTGCTATAGACTGCAGGTATATACATACAGGGTTAGCTTGCTATAGACTGCAGGTATATACATACAGGTTTAGCTTGCTATAGACTGCAGGTATATACATACAGGGTTAGCTAGCTGGGTTGTTTCAAGCTTGCTATAGAATCCAGGTATATACATACAGGGCTAGCTAGCTATAGACGGCAGGTATATATGTAAATGGTTAGCTAGCTGGGTTGTTGCAAGCTTGCTATAGACTGCAGGTATATAAATACAGGGTTAGCTAGCTGGATTGTTGCAAACTTGCTATAGACTGCAGGTATATACATACAGGGTTAGCTAGCTGGGTTGTTGCAAGCTTGCTATATACTGCAGGTATATACATACAGGGCTAGCTAGCTGGGTTGTTGCAAGCTTGCTATAGACTGCAGTTATATACATACATACACGGCTAGCTAGCTATAGACTGCAGGTATATACATACAGGGCTAGCTTGCTGGGTTATTGCAAGCTTGCTATAGACTACAGGTATATACATACAGGGCTAGCTAGCTGGGTTGTTGCAAGCTGGCTATAGACTGCAGGTATATACATACAGGGCTAGCTAGCTATAGACTGCAGGTTTATACATACATGCTTAGCTAGCTGGGTTGTTGCAAGCTTGCTATATACTGCAGGTATATACATACTGGGCTAGCTAGCTATAGATTGCAGGTATATACATACCTGGTTAGCTAGCTGGGTTGTTTCAAGCTTGCTATAGACTGCAGGTATATACCTACAGGGCTAGCTAGCTATAGACTGCATGTATATACATACCGGGCTAGCTAGCTATAGACTGCATGTATATACATACAGGCCTAGCTAGCTATAGACTGCATGTATATACATACACGGTTAGCTAGCTGGATTGTTGCAAGCTAGCTATAGATTGCAGGTATATACATACAGGGTTAGCTAGCTGGGTTGTTGCAAGCTTGCTATAGAATGCAGGTATATACATACAGGGCTATCTAGCTATAGACTGCAGCTATATACATACAGGTTAGCTTGCTATAGACTGCAGGTATATACATACAGGGTTAGCTAGCTGGTTGTTGCAAGCTTGCTATAGACTGCAGGTATATACATACAGGGTTGGCTAGCTGGGTTGTTGCAAGCTTGCTATATACTGCAGGTATATACATACAGGGTTAGCTACCTGGCTTGTTGTAAGCTTGCTATAGACTGCAGGTATATACATACAGGGCTAGCTAGCTGGGATGTTGAAAGCTTGCTATAGACTGCAGGTATATACATACAGGGTTAGATAGCTATATACTGCATGTATATACACACAGGATTAGCTAGCTGGGTTGTTGCAAGCTTGCTATAGACTGCAGGTATATACATACAGGGCTAGCTAGCAATAGACTGCAGGTATATACATACAGGGTTAGCTAGCTGGGTTATTGCAAGCTTGCTATAGACTGCAGGTATATACATACAGGGTTAGTTTGCTATAGACTGCAGGTATATACATACAGGGTTAGCTAGCTGGGTTTTGCACGCCGTGCTCGAGATATGCAGGTGTTTATACATACAGGGCTTTAGCTTGCTATAGACTGCAGGTATATACATACAGGGCTAGCTTGCTATAGACTGCAGGTATATACATACAGGGTTAGCTTGCTATAGACTGCAGGTATATACATACAGGGCTAGCTAGCTATAGACGGCAGGTATATATATACATGGTTAGCTAGCTGGGTTGTTGCAAGCTTGCTATATACTGCAGGTATATACATACTGGGCTAGCTAGCTATAGATTGCAGGAATATACATACATGGTTAGCTAGCTGGGTTGTTTCAAGCTTGCTATAAACTGCAGGTATATACCTACAGGGCTAGCTAGCTATAGACTGCATGTATATACATACCGGGCTAGCTAGCTATAGACTGCATGTATATACATACAGGGCTAGCTAGCTATAGACTGCATGTATATACATACACGGTTAGCAAGCTGGATTGTTGCAAGCTTGCTATAGATTGCAGGTATGTACATACAGGACTAGCTAGCTGGGTTGTTGAAAGCTTGCTATAGACTGCAGGTATATACAAACAGGGTTAGCTAGCTATATACTGCATGTATATACACACAGGGTTAGCTAGCTGTGTTGTTGCAAGCTTGCTATATAATGCAGGTATATACATACAGGGCTAGCTAGCTATATACTGCAGGTATATACATACAGGGCTAGCTAGCTGGGTTATTGCAAGCTTGCTATAGACTGCAGGTATATACATACAGGGTTAGTTTGCTATAGACTGCAGGTATATACATACAGGGTTAGCTAGCTGGGTTGTTGCAAGCTTGCTATAGACTGCAGGTATATATATACAGGGCTAGCTAGCTGGGTTGTTGCAAGCTTGCTATAGACTGCAGGTATATACATACAGGGTTAGCTTGCTACAGACTGCAGGTATATACATACAGGGTTAGCTTGCTATAGACTGCAGGTATATACATACAGGGTTAGCTAGCTGGGTTGTTGCAAGCTTGCTATAGAATCCAGGTATATACATACATGGCTAGCTAGCTATAGACGGCAGGTATATATATACATGGTTAGCTAGCTGTGTTGTTGCAAGCTTGCTATATACTGCAGGTAAATACATACTGGGCTAGCTAGCTATAGATTGCAGGTATATACATACATGGTTAGCTAGCTGGGTTGTTTCAAGCTTGCTATAGACTGCAGATATATACCTACAGGGCTAGCTAGCTATAGACTGCATGTATATACATACAGGGTTAGCTAGCTGGTTTGTTGCAAGCTTGCTATAGACTGCAGGTATATACATACAGGGCTAGCTAGCTATAGACTGCAGGTATATACATACAGGGCTAGCTAGCTGGGTTGTTGCAAGCTTGCTATAGATACAGGTACCTATACATAATAAAGGGCTAGCTAGCTGGGTTGTGCAAGCTGCGATACTGCAGTTATATACATACAGGGTAGCTAGAGATAGGCTGACAGGTATATTAACATAAAGGCGCTAAGCTTGCTATAGACCACAGGTAAGACATACTTAGGGCTAGTGTGGGTGTTGCAAGCTTGATTATAGAGGCAGTATATAATACAGGGCTAGCTAGCTTTAGACTACAGGTATATAATACAGGGCCTAGCTACTGGGTTGTTGCAAGGATGCTATAGACTAAGGTCTATACATTACATAACAGGGCTACTAGCTGGGTGTTCAAGATGCTATAGACTGCAGTGAGATAAATACTAGGGAGAGAGAGATAAGGCGGAAGGTAGATAATACAGGGCTAGTGGAATAGAACGGTATATACATACAGGGCTAGCTTGCTATAGACTACAGGTATATACATACAGGGCTAGCTAGCTGGGTTGTTGCAAGCTTGCTATAGACTGCAGGTATATACATACAGCGCTAGCTTGCTATAGACTGCAGGTTTATACATACATGGTTAGCTAGCTGGGATGTTGCAAGCTTGCTATAGACTGCAGGTATATACATACAGGGTTAGCTAGCTATAGATTGCAGGTATATACATACAGGGTTAGCTAGCTGGGTTGTTGCAAGCTTGCTATAGAATGCAGGTATATACATACCGTGCTAGCTAGCTATAGA